>JACEGR010002252.1:0-135117 GCA_014170235.1 Listronotus bonariensis | reverse complement strand
GTTGTTAATAACACCCAACGATCGTATGCGGTCTAGGCAACGCTGCTTAATGACCTGAAGACCTTATTATTATTATTATTATTATTATTATTATTATTATTATTATTATTTTTTAAATCTCTGTTTTCAGGTAATGTTCACTGTTTCGGCCCAACTAGGGCAAGAAATCAGTTAAACTAAGTCCGATCCCAGAAACGACCTGACAATATTAGCGGCGTCAAGTATTGCTGATTTTTGCATTAGTTGGTAGGTATTCTTTGGTATTCCAATTTTCTTCAGCTCTTCTTTTTATTATTATTATTATTATTATTATTATTATTTTAAAAGATCCAACACGACGTATCCCATGGCTCCGACCCCATAGGGCGTCGTGCGGAAGGCCATCCATATCGAAGACCACTCCTCGCGTCCGCTCGGTCAGTGATCTTCGGCCAAATTCATTTGCCTCAGTAGACGAAGGGATCCAAGGACAACAGATTTCTGCATCTTCATCACCAGTTATATTATTATTATTATTATTATTATTATTTTTATTATTATTATTATTATTTTATTGGTTAGACACTTGATAATGGTGATGAAGCTAAAAGTCATCGGTGCTTTGATAATATGAAGAAAACTTTTTAAAGAGGTAAGTAAGTTTTCCATTTTAGAGCTGCATTAAACTGGTCTTAAAATTTTTGTGAATTTCTCCATTAACATCGATCACAAGTGGACGGTTGCTTAACATTATTATTAGTATTTACGTTAATGATAATATTATTCTTTTTGCAATATACAGCGTATCTTCAGAAAATCTAACCAAACTTTTTAATTAGTAAGTTTACGAATAAAAGTGCCTTCTCATACAAAAAGTCCTACTTAATAAGAAAATACATTTGCACAAAAAATGTGTATGTTGAATGTACGTGGTACCTTAAAAAGACTTGTTTCCAAATTAAAATACAGGGTATTTCCTAACTACGTTACGAAACTTTAAAGGGAGATTTGTTATGTCATTTTATGAAAAAAGTTCCTATAAAGTTATGTCCGGCGTTGCTTCGTGTCTGGAAATGGAAAATACTAAAAAGTTTTATTTTTAGTTGCTTTATAGGAAAAAAGTATAAAAACTACATAAAAAGCCAGTGGCGTACATTTTTCTTTCAATAATATTGGTAGTGGTGCCCACCGAGACGCCACTTGACCCAATAAAGTCAATCTAATTAGAGCTTTACAAGCGGTTCATTACATCAGACAAACTTACCAAATTTCAACCAAATCGGTTTAAGGCTATTTAAAGATATTTATAAAATACCGACTTTTTAAAAAGTTTAATGCCCTGTATCTTAGAAATAAAGCAACTTCGGAACTTTTCTTCATAAAATGACATAGAAAATCATTTTTAAAGCTTCGTACCGTAGAAAGAAAATACTCTGCATATTAATTTAAAAACAAGTCTTTTCATTCCACCACATCCAACATACGGTTATTTTTGTGGAAATGTATTTTTTCATCAAGCAGGACTTTTTATGAAGAAGCACTTTTTTCGTATATAATTAAAAGGTTTTCCATTTGGTAAGAACTTCCGAAGACACGCCGCGCCGTATGTGATGTTGTAAAGATGGCTATGCAATTTTTTTTAAACAATTGAAACGTTTCTACGTAAATAATGTTACTGTAAAATTCCAAAATTTTACAGTTTGGTAAGTGTTAAATATTCTGTTTTTATTTATCCTACATTCTTAAAATGAGAAGGTTAACCACCATTGAAAGAGAAAATTGTTTACGCTTGCTTGAAGAAGGTATACCAAAACAAGACCTGGAAGCTCATACAGTGTACATAAGAGCACAATTACTCGTTTAAGTCAAAGAGTGGAGAAAACCGGTGCTCATGAGTACAGATATGGAGGAGGCAGACAACAAAAATTGGGGCAACAAAATGAACGATACCTAATAAGATTAGCGAATGTCAATCATCTTAAAAGTTCTTCTTGGCTTAATACCAACGTAAGGGTTGAAACAGGCATTGAAATAGGCTACAGTACTTTAAAGCGTAGGCTGAATAAAAATGGAATATGGTAGGTATCACAAAAACACTTTAAAATTTATTTTAATTGAATTCTTGCGATTTTTGTGTTTTTTACACTTATATGATAACAAATTATTTATTTATTTTTATAAAATCATAAAATTTTATATTATTTTTGTTTAATCTGTGCATAAGGTTAAGCCAAAAGGTACTCAAGATATTAAGAAGGAAATGTCAATCAGTAATAGAAAAAAGTATAAACAAATTAACATAAAAAAAGAAAACCAGCAATTTTCTTTTCTGTTTTAGGAATGGAAGAAGAGCCCAATGCGTAAGATTGTTGCCTCAACATAGATTTGCACGACGTTTTTATCACCAGAGGGTCGATAAATGCGCAAGTTTATAGGGATAACTGCATAGAAAATATTGTTGTTCCGTTTGCCAATAATTTCGGAAACCAAATGGTATTTGTGGACGATAATGCTACACCTCACAGAGCTGTCATGGTTACTGAAACATTACTAAATAATAATATTCAACGTCTAAACCTACCAGCCAAATCTCCAGATCTTAATCCGATTGAACATGTCTGGAGCCATTTAAAACTGAGAATTAGGCAGAGGGCTAATCCGCCCCAAAATATAGTAGAGCTGGAAATAGCGATACGTGAAGAATGGGACAGCATTCCTCAGAACTTTATTAATAACTATGCCCAGAAGGTGTCGCATGGTTTTAAACCGAAGAGGAGGCCCAACAAAATATTAACAAATTTAATAATGTTTAATTTAAGATAGTTTTTTGTTTTTGGTGATTTTTTGATTTATATTTTATTTTAAGGTTTTGTTGTTGTTGTTTATACCATTGTTAAATAAATTAAATATTTATTTATTAATCAAGCAAATGAAAATATAAAGGTAGCATACCAAATTCGTCGGTCAAAAGAATAACATGATATGAAATTTGCTTAAAAGTAAATGAAAATTATATAAAAAAATGTTTCAAAAAAGCAGTGGCGTACTATGATTTTCTTTAAATAAATATTTAATTTAAATCCCGCTCGAACGCCACTGAAAGAAAAAAAATACTTTAAAAAATGCCTCCCAATGTGTAGTGGCTGTGTACCAAATTTTATTAAAATTTTTAGAGTGGTTAAGTTAACTTTTTTGCGTTTTCCACTAGATTGTGCGGATTTTTCAAATTAATAGTAGGGAACTTTAACCTTGAACTAGTTGATAGGCTTGATGAGTTTTTGCTTGAAGATAACACGAGACGTTAAAGATCCTTTTTAAATAAAAGAAGTGTTATGGACGACATTAACTATACTTATTTTAAATATTTACTTTAGTATGATATTTGGCGAAAAAATGATATTTATCCTACCACTTTTCATACGACCAAAAAGACTAAAAAGGAGGCACAGGTTTTGTTAGAAAATTTTTTTAGAAAAAGTTCATAGCCAATATTAGTGTACATTTACAACCACTTGTAAATTTCAAATTGACATTTAAACAATTGGTTAAACTTTACTTGTCAAATCCAAATTTGATAAGTGAAGTTTAACCCATTGTTTAAATGTCAATTTGAAATTTCAGAATTGGTTGTAAATGTACACTAATATTGGCTATGAACTTTTCTTTCTAAAAAATTGTGTATATACTTTATTAAAGGAGTTAAGACAGCATGATGATGAAAAACACTGCAATTATTTAAGAATGTCAAAGAAGCATTTTAACAAATTTTTACAGAAAGTTGAGTCAACTATTAGCAAGTCCCACACAGTTCGTGAGCCAATAACTGCATGCGAGCGTCTAGCTTGTACTCTAAGGTAAATAGGTAATAAAAAAGTGTATGTGGTAAATAAAAGACTAAGACAATCTATTAACCAAAGTTACCTAGTTTGCTGAATTTATTATTATCCATTATCCAATCCATTTGCCATCCCACAGACAGATGATGATTGACATCTAGTGACCTTCACAACTGTAGTATCAACCAAACAAAATTCTATCATAAAATCACCATGTATCTTAAAAGTTAGGACAGTCAGAACATAAGTTTATTTAAACTTTTTTAATAAAATTATCTAAGGATTCACACCCTCCTTTTTATTTTTAAAAAATACAAATATGGAAGCTTTAATTTTTGAAACACCCTGTATATTTTTTTTCTAAAATTACTGAGATTTAAAAAAATGTTAACGTTTTTTCTAAGCTAATCGATAAATGCCCCAAAATAACCCGAATTACAAATTATTACTTCCATGCAATAATCCTCTGGTAAGTAAAAAGAGCATTTAGAAGAAAAATTATATCAACGCCACTGATAACTTTAAAAAAAAAGTAAAAAACCGTCCCGAGATAAATGTCCGTAGTTTCTGAAAATTGTAAAGAAATAATTAAAATCTTAAATACAAAATATGTGGTGCTCACAGAAACTTTGGGAATTGATATTTTACCAAAATAAAATTTTATTAAATTTGCTACGCTACTGGCGTGTTAATATTTTTTTTTAGAAATAAAATTTTATACAGTTTTAAAAAGGTACTTATGTACATTTAAAATTATCTGAACAAATTAATCGTTGTGATAAACTGTTAAATACAGGGAGTATAATATGAAAAAAATCAATTTGTTGAAAAAAATTATACTTAACATGAAAAATGGAGCAGATATCAAAAATCTGAGAAACTTGTTTTTTTTTTTAAATGGTCTACTGAATAACACTATATAATTAAAAATTCAAAACTATTTTTTTTGTAGAATGTCGCTCTTGACAAAGTTTTTGTAAAAAAACGGACTTTTCGATTACTCCCTGTAGAATAAAAACAAGAGAAAATTTACACAAAGTGAAATGGCCATGTTTTTCCAAAAAGTTATCCTACAAAACGGTAAAAGCCGCATTTTGCTATTGCATTTTATTTGAGAGTAATAACGATTTGAAATTTACCAAAAAATTTCCAGTTGCAGTTGAATTGAGCAGCAGTTTATTTACCAAATGTATGTATTTGCATTTTCTTGACATATTTAACTCTACAGGGTCTATAAACGAAGTATAAAGATATTTTTTTAATCTCCCAGAAAGGGGTAAAAAAATAAAAAAGTAGTTTTCTCGAAATTACTTTCAAACGGTTGAAGTTAGAGATAATAAATCGAAATGGTTCTCATCATTTTTTTCCAGATGAGGATTGCTAAACTTAAGGTATAATAATTTCAATTAAAGAAAAATAATAACTATTTAACAAATATTTGCATTTGTTTTTAACATATTTATTTAGTGTGTCTAAAAACGAAGTGTAGAAGATATTTTGTTTCAACTCACCTAAAAAGGGGTTGAAAAAAGATAATGTGTTTTAATGGAATTATTTTAAGACGGTTGGAGTTAGAGAAAAAAGTTCGTTACAAAAGTTGTAGAGCTAATAATTCTACATCAAAATGGTTCTTATCATTTTTCCCCAGGTGACTTTAGGGTGGCTAAAACTTAAGCGATCATAATTTTAATTTAATAAATTAAAGGGGTTGAGAAAAATATAAGGTGTATTCTTGAAATTACATTGAAAAAAGTTTTTGACAAAAGTTTTAGAGCTAAACATTTTCCATCAAAATGTTTTTATCATTTTTTGCCCCAGATGATATTAGGGGGCTAAAACTTCTGGGATGATAATTTTATTTCATTTTTTTTTAACCTTTTTAACAAAATTATGTATTTGCATTTTTTTTATATACTTAACTTTAAGGTGTCTACAAACAAGGTACGGAATAGATATTTTTAAACCCATCCCCACAAAGGACTTAAAAATACATAAATAAATAAGGTGTATTCTTGGAATTACTTCAAAATAGTTAAAATTAGAGAAAAAAGTTCCTTACGAAAGTTGTAGAGCTAAAAATTCCACATCGAAATGGTTTTCATATTTTTTATCCAGAATATGTTAGGGTAACTTACACTTAAGAGATAATAATTTTGTTTAAAAAAATCAATACAATGTAACAAATTCATGTATCTGCTTTTTTAATTACTCTTCGTATCGTGTACTTTAAGTTTAAAAATGCTATTTTTATATTTGTTTTTAACAAAGTTATAACAATTTGAAATTTTTAATTTTACCTTTAACTACTTTTTTCGATAAAATTAGCCGTTTCTCCCTTTAGTTAACTTTATAAATTAAACATTACACTTTATTTATTTTTTTGCCTTTTGGGTTCAGGCAGGTATAAATTATTTTAAAGGTCAAAGCAGGCTAGGTGCTCAGGTCTCGGTACGCTGATGGCCTGATCAAATATCTTACATGATATCTAAATGCCATTCAAGGTCATTTAAAAAGCATGTAAAATATTTGATCGGTCCGAAAAGGAACGGAGACCTGAGCGCCTAGTTTTTTTTTAATCTTTGGACAAACCACGAAGGCTAAAAGCCTAAATACTAACAAACCGTGGGTGTCTTAAGCGAGGTAAGAGGGAGTTTGTTGACACGGGACTTAAATACGTGAAGATTTGGGGGGAAGGAAAGACCTCCGCGGGCAGCAGGTTCCACAACCTAGAAACTCTAGGGATAAAAGAACGAACAAAGTGGGAAGTTCGGGGCCTGTCCAGTTGGACCATACGCGCGGAACCACGAGTTTCTCTGTTGGGAACCGTAAGTGGAGGAACTATACTGAACAATTCTTCAGAGCAGAAGCCATGGAAGTACCAATAAAAAGCGATAAATCCCCCACAGCCCGACGATGTGCAAGAGAGGGAAGCCTTTCTGTAAGTGAAGGATCATTAATGAGACGAATAGCTCTTCTTTGAATAGAATCAAGAATGCTTAGGGTTGTGGTGGACGCCATGCCCCAGATATGAGAACAATATTCCAAGGGAGGTCGGATTTGGGACACATATAAAGTGTATAAATTAGAAGGGGAAAAATACTTTTTGGCTCGAAAGAGAAATCCAAGCTTTTTGAAGCTGCCGTGGCTATAGATACAATGTGTTTATGCCAGTTAAGGTTACTTTCAAATGTGACGCCCACAAGATTAAAGGTGTCTTTGCTCTGTAAAACTTGGCCGCTCATAAGTAGAGGATAAGTATTTGATGACTCTTTTCGCGACAAGGAACAGGATTGTGTTTTCGATGCATTAAAATGGACGAGATTTTTGGCGCCCCAATCCAATATTAAATTAAGATCCTGCGAAAGAGATATCTGCATCGCTCTGCGTTTGTTTTCCAAGTCAGGTTTAGTAATGGGTTTAGGAACCTGAAAACTGGAGTGAAGGGTACTATCGTCGGCGAAACTATGAATGGAATTAGTTGTGGACGAGAGAAGGTCGTTGATGTGAAGAAGAAACAATGTTGGTGCCAGAACTGAGCCCTGAGGGACTCCAGCATTTACTTGGTGAAAGCATGAAGAATGGCCGTCCACAATAACTGATATACGACGATCAGATAGATAACTAGAGAGTACAGAGTTTAGTTGAAAGACCATAGGAGGGAAGTTTATTTAGAAGTGCGGCATGCCAGACCTGGTCAAAAGCTTTGGATATATCAAGAGCAACGATCTGGGACTCACCTAGAAACTCAAGAGACTTATTACAGCAGTGTGATACGAAGGAAAGAAGATCTGCTGTAGATCTTTTGTGGCGAAATCCATACTGCCTGTCATGCAAACTTTTGTGTTTTTCTAAGTACTTAAGAATTTGTGAATTAATTAGTTTTTCAATTACTTTACAAACAACTGAGAGAATTGAAATTGGTCTATAGTTAGATGGAAAAGATTTAGATCCTTTCTTGGGAATGGGTTGAACACGTGCAGCTTTCCAGCTTTCCGGAAAGATACCTGTGTCGAAAGAAATTCGAAAGAGCCGAGTTAAGATTGGTGCAAGTTCTGGAGCACATTTTTTAAAACGATTGCTGGTATGCCATTCAGCCCAGACGATTTCTTGGTGTTAAGGGAAGAAAGGATACACTTAATGTGTTTTACCTAAAATATAACTAAACTGTGCTTTGACCTTAAATATAACTAAAGTGAAAAATAATAAAATTTAATTAAATTTAATTAGACATTATTTTAGTTTAAGCGTAACCTTAACCAAGATTTTTGTTTGGTCAAACAAAATTATGTTTTTTATATATGTTATAAGTTTAGCAAATAATTATTGTAATTTAAACAAAAATTGTAAAATTTATCATGGCTGAAGGACTTCGGTCGCGGGCCAATTGGCAAACCAATAAAAACGTTTAAATAAATAAAAAAATAAAAATTTTAAATTGTTATAACTTTGTTTAACACAAATTTAAAAATATATATTCTCTGAAAAAAAATAAAAAATTTATTAAATAGTTATGATTTTTTTTTAAACAAAGTTATCATCTCTTAAGTTTAAGTTACCCTAACATCATCTGGAGGAAAAAATATGAGAACCATTTCGATGTACAATTTTTATCTCTACAACTTTGGTAAAAAAATTGTTCTCTAACTTTTTGAAGTAATTTCAAGAATAGACCTTAATTATTTATTCTTTAACCCCTTTAAGGAGCACGGTTTAAAAAAATGTCTTCTATAACTTGTTTGTACACATCTTAAAGTTGATGCATGAATTTGTTAAATAGTTATAATTTTTTAATGAAATTATCATCCCTTAACTTCTAGCCCTCCTAATATCATCTGGGGCAAAAAATAATAAAACTCATTTTGATGTAAAATGTTTAGCTCTAAAACTTTTGTCAAAAACTTTTTCTCTAGCTTCAACCGTTTTAAAGTAATTTTAGGAAAACTCCTTATTTTTTTAACCACTCTTCAGGAAGTTAAAATAAAATCTCTTCTATATTATTATAGACACTTGAGAGTTAATTAGGTAAAAAAATTAATAAATACATAAATTTGTAAAATTGTTTTGATTTTTTTAAACTAAAATTATCATCGCTTAAGTTTTAGCCACCCTAATGTCACCTGGGGAAATTGATAAGTAGAATTTTTAGCTCTACAACTTTTGTTAAGAATTTTTTCTCAACTCCAACCGTTTTAAAATAATTTTATTAAAACACATCTTTTTCAATCCCTTTTCAGGTGGGTTGAAACAAAATATACTCTACACTTCGTTTTAAAACACTCTAAATAAATATCTAAGAACAAATGATGAGAGCCATTTCGATGTAAAATTTTAAGTTTTGTGAACATTTTATTTCTCTTACTCCAAACGTTTTAAAATAATTTTATTAAATCACATTACCTTTTTTCAACCCCTTTTCAGGTGGGTTAAAACATAATATATTCTATACTTTGTTTTAAGACACTCTAAATAAATATGTCATAAAGACATGCAAATACGTGAATTTGTTAAATAGTTATGATTTTTCTTTAATTAAAGTAATCATACCTTAAGTTTTAGCAACCCTAATGTCATCTGGGGAAAAATGATAAAAGCCATTTCAATGTAAAATTTTTAGTTTTACAACATTTGTTTAAAAAGTTTTATCTTTAACTTCAACCGCTTTAAAGTAATTTTAAGAAAACAACTTTTTTTAAACCTTTTCCGGGGGTTAAAACAAAAACTCTTTTATACTTCGTTTGTAGACCCTTTAGACTTAACTATGTCAAAAAAATATTAAATACATGAATTTGTTAAATACTTAAGATTTTTTTTAAATATTATTATCATCTCTTAAGTTTTCATTACCCTAACATCATCTGAAGAAAAAATTATGAGAACCATTTCGATGTAAAATTTTTAGCTTTACGACTTCTGTAAAGACATTTTTAATCTAATTCGAACCGTTTTCAAATAATTCCAATAAAACTTTGTCTGGGGGCCAGGGCTGTTTCGTGGCCGATCAGTGTCCCCGAAGTTTCAGAGTGTATTCGTATGGATTTTGACCCGCTAAATTCGAATTTTAAACTTGCTTTTGTGTCAGAAGTGACGAGAATTTGTTTTAAACAATGAAATTGTTTATAAGACTCTAGCTCCTAAAATAAAAAAATAAACTTTTTTTTCAAATAAAATTTGTTCCTTTAAAAAAAATCTACAAAATGACGTTTCATAAGCATTAATCTGATTATTAAAACCGGAGATTTGGCAAAATAAGTGCAAAAACATTGCAAAATTTGCAAAAATTATAACTCGGTTTGATTTTGAGTAAAGTAATTCTGTAATAGCTTAAATTGAAGAAAGAATTAGTAGCTTCAAAATAAAGCCCAATTTTTTATTAAAATATTATTTAAAGCAGAGGTATTACAATTATAAACGAATATTTTTTAAATAAATAAAGGCATATAATTTGTTTATATGGTTTTTTTAGCTACTAAAAGTTTAGATTATAGCAAAGCAAGTTACATATTTAAATTGTACGATCCAAGACAAAGAATTTGGTGTATAGTATGTATTATTTAAATATATTTTTTAAAATGATAAATCAGTTTTAATGTGCGCGTGTCGTTACGCGCCGAACGGCTAAAACCGTATATAATAAGTATGAGTTTAAGTATGATCATGAATTACAATATTTTCAAAAATACGATTATATTTTTTACTTCAATTAAAAAATTTCAATTTTATTTACCTAATTTAATTATTACATATTATGTTCTTCTTTATTTAATATATTTTTAATAATTAAAAAATATTGTACATGACTCGTGTCGAAATTAACATTCACACTCATGGTATTTCTACCTTACCAAAAAAAAACGTAATATTTTACTGACCCCTCTCCCCCATCGTAAGATTTTCCTTAACCCCCTTCCCCCTAAATATCTCACGTAATTTATGGACGCCCCTTTAGTAGATTATATATTAGTTCTTTATAATACATCATTCTTTTGATCAGGTATGGGCAACCTTTGACATGTTGCGGGCCAAACTTCAGTGTGCAAATATATTCTCGGGCCGCGTTAAAAAGTAGTACATTTTAAAGTAGTGTTGTAGTGTTCAATAATACTACTTTCTTGGACTTTTATTGTCTTTAATTTTTAACTGATACACGACTTTCGGATGGTGTCTATCTCCAACTGTTTTTAAGTGATAACTAAACTTGAAAACGGTTGGAAAAAGACACCATCCAAAACGATGTGTATCAGTTAAAAATAAAAGATAATGAAAGTCCACGAAAATAGTATTATTACTGTTGCGATAGATATCACACATGATATACTACGGCAACGCTATTCTAATATCAATTTAGTAATATAAAATGAAATGGTAAAAATACGTCCAACATTATAATTAATTCATTAATTTTGAAACTTTTACACTTATTTTGTTCACCGAACTTATCACTTTGGTAGCTCAATTAGAATTGAACTAAAGTTCGGGCCATCCACCCGCTTGTATAGGCAAAATAAAGGCCTTGTTTGCCGCCTCACTCTGTGTTGATCACCGCCACTCGGCTTGCTCGCTCACTCGATTTTGTGAGTCTAAGTAAGTAGGGTAACTTATTTATTTTTTAATTAGGTTCTTTCAAAGTCTCGTCGCGGGCTAAATTAAATCATATGCATCGGGCCCGCGGGCCGAGCGCGGCGGTTGCCCGTATTTGTTTTAGATGAAAAACTACAGATGGAAAAGCTATACTGATTTTTTCAAAATTAATGCACCAAATTTTAATGACATATTATACGTCAAAGCCCTAGATTCCTATAATGCATTATTCATTGAAAATAAATATGATTGTTGTGGCACGTTACTATCTGGCATCACAGGATGTATATGTTACGGGTAAAGTTAGAATAAAGGTTAAACTTAGGTTTACCCGGGTAAACTGCACAATACCCAGACAACATGGGTAAAGTCCAAAATATTACTGAAATTGTAAATGTTTCGTACTTTACCCGGGTAAACCGCGTTTTATCCGCTTTCGGGTGGTTAAAGTTGGATGTAGAAATTATTATTGCATCATCTTTCACCACGTGCAGTTCTAAAATGGCAACCGAAGAAAGCGGACGAGAGCGTTTAGCACAGCGTTTTTATGAAGTTTTCAATGAGTTGGTGTCTCCAAAAAGTGCAAACAGTTTTTATTTTAATAATGAACAATACCAAGAAATGTTAGAATCAGTTAAGTTGGCAAAAATGCTAAAACTAAGACTACTCTACAATATCGACGGTTAAACAGGTTTGACATATGTTCTGTGAGAGGCGTTGAAAAGCTTATTGCTCGTGTATCATCAGGCGAATCTAGCATAAAATATTATGTTACGAACGACGAAATGTTTGACATTTTGCATGATGCACATTTAGCTATAGACATCGAATTTGTATTTATTTTAATTCTTTTTCGAAAAAAGAAATAAAACAAAATAAATAATTTATATTCTTTTTTATTATAGGATGGGCTTTGAATAAGATTTTTCACCTGGAAGTTACCATTAACAAGTTTTCACCAATGTCCGCGTCATCCTACATTAAGCTGCCCAAATATATTGCACAGAAACAAGCTGTAGGCAGCATCTACTATCAAGATGAGTATTGCTTTGCCTGGGCAATAACATCAGATTTACACCCTGTAGAGATTGCAGTCTCGGAAATTACGTCATACCCCATAACTCAACTGTATTAAATTTTCAAGGTATGGATTTTCCAATAAAATTACGGGATATACCACAGTTTAAGAAGTTAAATAATATTTCTTGAAATGTATATGGTTTGGAGTCAAAGTTTGAAAACAATACCTTAACGTATGGGGTTGTTGGTCCGTTAAGGTATGCTAAAACAAAACTTCAAAGACTTGTAAATTTACGGTTAACTTTAAAATATTTTGATGTTAAGGGTGACCGTAACCATGTTTCTGATAGAATCTGTTCGAACAAATCATTATTGTTGGATTAAAGATTTGTCTCGCCTGGTCTTATTACAAATATACAACTGTTTAAAAAAATATTTTTGTGACGGTTGTTTGATTGGTTCTCTGATTTACAATTTTACCAACAGAACGATTGTAATCATACTTTTACTGTAACTCCATCAAACGAAATAGTCTGTAAGCCAGCAACAGATTTTCATGACCAATTTCCTCGCGGTTCATAACTTGTAAAATGCTTAAGTACTTTAAGTAGAGTTGTACATGTATCGTAGTGAGCGTCAGCTGCGGCGCCGACGGTGGGTTGAGCAGTAGTAACCGCTTACACACGTTAAAAAAATATATATTTTTAGTCATTTCCTCCCGATTAAAAATTTATCAGATTACAGTTGGCTTAATATTTTTAAGAAAAAAATAGTCAGCTGATTATACAGTGGTGGATTATAAGTCAGCTGGTCACAGAACATGGAAAAAATCAGTGTTTTCAGTGACTTCCCTTAACTGAAAATTTCATCAGAAGATAGTCTATGTATTACTGGTAATAAATAAAAAAGTCAGCTGGCTATATCTTGGTGGAATACTTAAATTTAAATAGGCCACTGGCTCTTCTGATGGGCTCCTATGTTACACCTTCTAGGCTACTGATTATAAACAAAAAAAGAGGGAAAAAAAGGAACTACAACGTTAAAGGGATTTTATTGTTTTATATAGGAGGCGTCCTCAAAATGTTCTAAATTTTAATTCTAATATCTAAATTAGTATAAAAGTTATTTAACACCTTGTAGTTCAAAAACTAGGACGCTTAGGACATATGTTCGTATAAAGTTTTAAATTAAAAACAAATCTTTTTTATAATTATTTTGAATTATCCTGTATAATAAATAAATAGATTTTTAATAAATATGTATAATTATTATGATTTATCTGCATAAGTTATTTTTCAAGATTACAATATTAACGTCAAAAATAATTTTTAAACATTTTTTTACAGTTTTTGATAATGTATATCTTGATTTATATTTTATATAAATATCTTTAATAAATAATAAATTAACTAATTTTCAATTTTTAAGCAAATTTTTAAAAAATTATAAAAAAAATTAAACACCCTGTTTAAATAAATTATATGTTTTTTATTCTTTACTCATGCATATATCTTATGGTTAAATTTTTTTCAGTTCTAATGATAAACAAAGACGTAACAAATTTTTATATTAAAAAAATCAAATTATTTTATGAGACATCCTGTATACTTAATACTAATAAATATGTTATAAAAGTATATATCCTTATACATCCTTTGTTAAATATTCATTTTGATAAGTTCATAACTAAAGTCACTATATCAATTTCAAATTTAAAATTTTAAAGTTACATACAATCTTTTTGACTTACCTTGTATATTTATTTAATATGTTTTTTAATAGTCATTCAAGTAACTATTTCATTTTGTTTTAACTGTAGATTAATTATTAACGTTAAAATATCACTTTTTCCATTTTTTACATTTTCTTAATTATCTCTTTTTGAATCACCCTGTATAAAAAAATATATTTTTTCATAAACTCTATACAAGTATACATAAGAATAAAAATAAAACCTTTTTAACATTTTGTTCTTTTTTAAAGTACATAATCAATAGCTAATTTAGGGCACCAGCTGACAAGTATTCCACCAATATATAACCAGCTGACCTTTTTATTTATTACCAGTAAACATAGACTATCATCTGATAATTTTTTGACTAAAATATATAAATATATATATATATATATATATATATATATATATATATATATATATATATATATATATATATATATATATATATATATATATATATATATATATACAGGGTTGTGATTTAATAACGGATAAATTCAATAAAAGCGGGGGTATTTCTTTTTCGAAAAAATCCTCGGACACGTCGATTTTATTTTTGGATCGGGCATATTCTGACTTCAAATGTAGATATACAGGGTGTCGCAAGAACGTTTGACAAGAAAAATATATTTTTTTCAATGGAACCCCCTGTATATTTTTGCATTTTCGGATTCTCGGGAAAATTCTGGACATGTTTTATGTATAATGTCATATACCTATCTTCAACTGTTTACGAAATAATTACGTTTAAATAATAATTTATAACACTTTATTGCAGCATAAATTGATTAATTACATTCCACATTTTTGAAAATTATTTTATCAAATGCTGGAAGTGGCCGCCATTAACAGCATCTCAAATCAGTTTAAACGTTTTATAACCAGTCATTGCAATTACCTATACCCTCTGTTTGTGAATATTTGACATAGACTTCAAATAGGTGTCAATTATTTAAAAGTTTCAAATCTATTGTTAATTGAAAATAATTACAATGCGTTTAACTGAGACTCAGAGAATCGAAATATTAATTATGCTTGGCTGTGATGAGAAAACTAGAACACACAACGAAGTTCGAATTATGTTCAACAATAAACATCCGAACAGAGAACCTGTAAGTCAGTCTACAATCAGTAGAATTGAGGCTAAGTGGAGAGAGACTGGAACTGTTAAGGATATTGGCAGATCAGGAAGGGCCGGCGTTCCAAATAATAAAAAACTGGATATCCTGCTTTCATTACATGAAAATCCGAACCTCTCAAGTACTCAGCTCGCTTTGGATAATACGCTTCATAGATCGACTGTAACAAAATTTTTAAAGAAGGAAAATTGGCACCCTTATAAAATGCAATTACTTCAAGAGCTACTAGAAGATGATCCAGATCGCAGAAACGAGTTTTGTGAGACCATGACCGAGATAACTGATAATAACCCTAGACTAGTGAAACAGATATGCTTTTCAGACGAGGCAACTTTTTTGTTTAAATGGACAAGTAAATAGGCATAATTTTAGGTACTGGGCACCTGAAAATCCACACTGGTTTAGGGAAAGTCATTCTCAGAATTATCAAAAGGTGAATGTATGGGCAGGGATTATTAATAACAGAGTAATTGGACCATACTTCTTTGAAGGAAATTTGACGGGACAGCGTTATCATGACTTTTTAGTAGACAACTTGATTCCAGCACTTGCGACACTGTATCCTGATGAAAATAACCCTGACGTGCCAAATCAAGAATTATGGTTTCAACAGGATGGGGCGCCTCCCCACTATACTGCTATTGTTAGAAGATTCCTAGATGATGTTTTCCCAAATCGGTGGATAGGCAGACGTGGATCAATAGAGTGGCCACCTAGATCACCCGACCTTAATCCATTGGACTACTTTCTTTGGGGTTATGTCAAAAATGAAGTGTACAAGGATAAGCCACACACTCTTGATATCCTCAAAGAACGCATTCATAATGTAATTAGGAATATTTCTCCAGACACAGTTGAAAATGTACAGCAAGAATTTATCGATCGCCTGGGGTACTGCAGAGCTGTTAATGGCGGCCACTTCCAGCATTTGATAAAATAATTTTCAAAAATGTGGAATGTAATTAATCAATTTATGCTGCAATAAAGTGTTATAAATTATTATTTAAACGTAATTATTTCGTATACAGTTGAAGATAGGTATATGACATTATACATAAAACATGTCCAGAATTTTTCTGAGAATCCGAAAATGCAAAAATATACAGGGGGTTCCATTGAAAAAAAAATATTTTTCTTGTCAAACGTTCTTGCGACACCCTGTATATCTACATTTGAAGTCAGAATATGCCCGATCCAAAAATAAAATCGACGTGTCCGAGGATTTTTTCGAAAAGAAATACCCCCGCTTTTATTGAATTTATCCGTTATTAAATCACAACCCTGTATATATATATACAGGGTGTTATCTAATAAGTGTCCGATATTTCAGAGAGTGATTTTCAAGTATTTTTAAGGTAAAAGTTCCTATGAACGTGTGGTCTAAGATGCTTCGCTTTCAAGATACAGGGTGTCAAAGTTTTATTTTTATTTATGTTTTTCTGCATAATTTCCTAAATAATGCCGATTTCCGAACGAAAATTGGTACCTGGGGGTTTTTGACATGAGAAATTTGAATTTGTTCTTAATTTAGCTCTTACTTGTAGAGGGCGCTAGCCACATGTATATTCTCACTTTCAAAGGCTCAGGACTTTTTGTACAACCCTGTATTTACATTTTTGTTAAAAGAAATGGATTCCTTAGTCATTTTTACGTAAAAAGGTACTCCTATTAGATGACGCTAGGAGCAACCGTTTTCGAAATATTTTAGTTTAAAATAATCGATGCATACGCTTAGTAATAAATATGCTAAGTAAAGACCGCCGAAAATGACGGTTTTATCAAGTAGCGGTCTTTACTTAGCATATTTATTACTAAGCGTATGCATCGATTATTTTAAACTAAAATATTTCGAAAACGGTTGCTCTAGCGTCATCTAATAAGAGTACCTTTTTACGTAAAAATGACTAAGGAATCCATTTCTTTTAACAAAAATGTAAATACAGGGTTGTACAAAAGTCATGAGCCTTTGAAAGTGAGAATATACATGTGGCTAGCGCCCTCTACAAGTAAGAGCTAAATTAAGAACAAATTCAAATTTCTCATGTCAAAAAACCCCAGGTACCAATTTTCGTTCGGAAATCGGCATTATTTAGGAAATTATGCAGAAAAACATAAATAAAAATAAAACTTTGACACCCTGTATCTTGAAAGCGAAGCATCTTAGACCACACGTTCATAGGAACTTTTACCTTAAAAATACTTGAAAAATCACTCTCTGAAATATCGGACACTTATTAAATAACACCCTGTATATATATATATATATATATATATATATATATATATATATATATATATATATATATATATATATATATATATATATATATATATATATATATAGGGTGATTCAAAAAACATATGCCCATGAACATGGGTCCGCAAATACTTTGTTTCCAAGATACAGGGCGTTTAATTTTTTATAATTTTTCTTTCTTTTTTGAATATTTTTAAAACTACGCCAGCGATTTGGCTTAAATTTGGGACATAAGGTACATTTATTAGTAGGCATATTTTGACTATAAGGAATTTCCTATATTTTTACCAGGGGCGTACTTATGGGGTAGACACATAATATTTTTTTATTGAAGCATGTACGCCACTGATTTTAGTAAATTTTGATAGCGCAATTAAATACTCTACTAAATACTTAACAAAACTTTTTCTTAGCATTTTTTCGATTTTCGTTTGGTTTTCGGGATATTTGCGATTTTAATACGGGCTGCAGCTACTGACCTCCATCTACGTTAAGTTATAAAAATCATCAAAAAGTGCTTTACTTTAAAAAAGAAAAAAGTAACCTGCAATTTAACTTAAAAAGTGGCTAAATGAGATGCTGAAATGTCCTCCTTCAGCTTCGTTGCATGCTCTTAGTCTTTGTCCTAAAGATTTGCGTACTTTTGTGCAAATAGTACGATTTTGTCTTATTTTTTTAAATGCCCCCTCTATGCTTTGTAACAATTCCTGCCTCGTATTCACGACTCTTTTGTAAACAATTTCTTTAACATGTCCCCAAAGATAAAAATCTAAGGGATTGATGTCTGGTGACCTCGGTGGCCATGCGACTGGTCCTCCACCACCAATTCAGCGAGGACCACACGCTTCATTTAAAAATCTTCTTACTTCAGCCGCAAAATGTGGTGGTGCTCCGTCATGTTGGAACCATAATCTGTTATTGTTTCTTAGATAAAGTGGCAAAATATCGGGCAATTGTTTATTAAGAAATTGAGGTAAGACGCTCCATTTAATTTATTCGGTAGAACTACAGGTCCGATAATTTCATTTCCAACGATTCCAGCCCAAATATTAAAAGAAAATTGATGTTGGAAATTTGTTGTCTACAAAGCGTGAGGGTTTTCTTCCGCCCATATATGATTATTATGAAAGTTTATATTGCCTCTTCGTGTGAAAGATGCCTCGTCAGTAAAAAGTACATATTTAGAAAAACGCCGGTCATTTTGCAGCTGATTAAGAAACCATTGGCAAAATACTTGTCTAGGGCCATAATCCCTGGGTAAAAGTTCTTGTACCCTTGTAAAATAATAGGGTTTTAGTTGTTGTTTTTGCAAAACTCGCACTACCGAAGCTTGAGAAATGTTTCCTAGTTCATTGGAAATTATTCGGGTACTGATATTAGGATCACGTTCTACCGAATTTAGTACTGCTTCTTCAGCTTGAACTGTACGACGAAATCTTGAACGCCCGGAATTTGCTTTTACAGGTTTAAGAGAGCCAGTTTCTCTTAAACGCTGTACGATGTACTCAAAAATGATTTTACTAGGGGCTCCTCGTAGCGGGTATCACTCAGCATAAAGTTTGACGGCTTCTCTTGAATTTTGTCTGGTTTTACCATAAATTAACAACATATCTGTTAGCTCTAACGAACTATAATTAATAAAAGGCATTTTTAATGAGTAAGAAAATAATTTATGATAAAAACAATAGTGGTAATACAATAGCCAATTTGTCAAATTTAAAGCAATTGTTTTTTTTTATTTCAAAGCCTTCTTTGATGTTTTATAGCTTAACGTAGGTGGCGGTCAGTAGCTGCAGCCCATAATATTAAAATCGCAAATATCCCGAAAACCAAACGAAATTCGAAAAAATGCTAAAAGTCAAGTTTCGTTAAGCATTTAGTAAAGTATTTAATTGCGCTATCAAAATTTACTAAAATCAGTGGCGTACATGTTTTAATTAAAAAAATAGTATGTGTCTACCCCATAAGTACGCCCCCGTAAAAATATAGGAAATTACTTATAGTCAAAATATGCCTACTAATAAATGTAAACTATGTCCCAAATTTAAGCCAAATCGCTGGCGTAGTTTTTGAATCACCCTGTATATATATATATATATATATATATATATATATATATATATATATATATATATATATATATATATATATATATATATATATATATATATATATATATATACAGGGATGCCCACCATATTCGACACGGTCTACGGTCTGTAGCTGGATAACCATGGGGTTTTAAAAAAATTAAATACTGGAACATATACAGGTCGGATAAGACCACAGTATAAAATTATTTTAGTCTATACAGGGTGTCTCAAAAAAGTGTTACGTATCAAAGTTATATTTTTTAAATGGAACACCCTATATTTTATGACGGTTTTATATTCTACTTTAAAAAATAACTCAAGTTTGTTTATATTACTAAGGGTCTAATTTTATTCGTTTTTGTTATATTTGATTTTTTGCAAAATGCGGAGGTAAAATTAAATTGATTTTACTTTAACACTTTAAACTTTAAAATGTGTAACAAGGTTAGAAAAAGTCTGCCATATTATACGTACGTCAAATCAAGATCAAATATTGTACAGGGTGATCAAAAAATAATTTTAATTTTTCAGAAAATCAAATAGTCATATCTCTCTTATTTTAAATGGAATACCCTGTTTTTTACGTCACACAAATAAAATACTCTTTTAAATGGTGGTTGCCTATACCTATCTTTTGTGCTTTTTAGTAAAATCTGTTTTTACAAATTTTTAGTTCAAATGTTTATTTAAATTAAAGTTGGCTGTGACATAGCAGCCATTAATATTTTTCTTAAGAAAATAACAACGACCATTTATTGATTACTAGTGTTTTAGTCAGTTTAAAATAAATTTTAACGATTTTAAATAAAATCCCTTCTTCTACAACAACAAGATGATATAATACTGGTAGGATGTGAAAAAAATGGTTTACTGTAGTCTAGAGTTAATCCTGAAAAATATTCCAGGAGAAACCACCTGATAACCTTAATAGTTGCTTTAAAAAATTTAACACAGTGATTATGGATAATGGAAGAAACGAGTTATAGGTCACAGAATGTCGTCATAACTGACCAGAGGCGTTATTAGGATTCTTTAAAAACACAAGTTTTATCATTACTACATTCAGCTGAAATAAGTGTTATTGGAAGTAGCCATTATAAGCAACTAATTTTTTTTTCTGTGAATTTTAAAAATAGTGGCAGATAATACAAAATCTTTTAATTTTGTGCTTTTTTCCAACAAATTTACATTTTGCAATAACGGCTTAGTAAATAGGCATAGCTATATCACAGCCTACTTCCATTTAAATAGACATTTGGAAAAAAAATATGTTAAAACGGAATTTACTTAAAAAGTATAAAAGATAGGTATAGGCAACCTATATACCATTTGAAAGAGCATTTGGTTTTTCATCATGTGGTTTAAAAAAATACAGGGTGTTCCATTTAAAATAAGAGAGATATTGCTATTTGACTTTCTAAAAAATTGAAATTATTTTTTGATCACCCTGTATAATCTATGATCTCGATATGACCTACCTATAATAAGGCAGACTTTTCCTAATCTTGTAACAAATTTTAAAGTTTAAGGAGTTTATATTGTTAAAATAAAATTAATTTAATTGTACCAATGCATTTTGAAAAATAATTGAAATATCACAAAAACGAATAAAATTAGACACTTGGTACTATTAACAAACTTAAATTATTTTTTTATGTAGAATCTAAAACCGTCATAAAATATAGTGTGTTTCATTAAAAAAATATAACTTTGATACGTCACACTTTTTTGAGACATCCTGTATAGAGTAAAATAATTTTATACTTTGGCCAACGAATACTCCGAATCAGAAGGGACATACCAACTTTTTTGTGATTGTGCAGTCGCAAAATTCTACTTACTGAGAGGATGGCGGCTATTAATGAATGAATCATATGTTTTAGTAGTACTAGAAAATGTTTATAGCTACGGCACCGTGGAGATGAAGAAAAAAGTAAATATTTTTTTAGTTTCTTTGCAAAGGCAGAGATATTAGTTGAGAAAGTCAGTACCGTTAAGCCGGCTGTCCATGAGATCGCGGATGATGAGCATTATAAATTTACACTAACCAATCACAACGCTGAATTATCATCCGCGAGCGGAAAACCGCTCTCATGGACAGTAGACTTTAGTCACCACAATAAAAATGTATTTTATTGGTTTACAAAGTGCGTTCTTACTTAGTAGGTATTACTCTTATGTAAAGTGCCCAAAGTATAGGTAAATTAGCATTTTAAATAAAGATAATTTTACAATTTTCTGTAATTGTTGTTTTGTACGATACCGCTGTTCTTAAAGATACGGTTGGTCGTATCAATTGACACAATAATATACAATTTTCTGTGCTTGTTTTTGCTATTTGTTGTAGAAAGCGATGAGCGAGGCGATGAGTCTAAAAAAGCTGGTGGTGCTTGGTGTGGGGTTTTGAATTGCAGAGCCAATTCAAAGCAACATCAAGTTAGTTTTTTAGATTTCCCATTGACGAAAATAGGTAAGTACCACCATACTTACCACTGCATAAACCTACCTTTAAACTGTAATCTTAGTAGATTTTTTTTGCCTACAAAGTACAGTAGCATGAGACAATCTAATAGACATTATTATAGTCTCAAATTCTTATAATGCTCTACACTTGCCGTTTGTCGTTCTGTATATTAGTTATAAATTGGCACCAATAGATATAATTAAATAAATATCTTGTATTACAGATGTCGTTTGTGGATTGAAAACAGTGGAAGGTCTGATTTGTTCCAGAAAACTTCCAGTTATTGCCATAATAATATTAGGCTATGTTCCCAGCATTTTGAAGAAAAAATGTTTTTGAATAATTTAAAGAACAGTTTGCATTCCGATGCCATACCCACTCGGTTTAAATGGTCAGATGGAAGTCCCAAATTATTGACAGGTAATTGTTGTTGACAAACTACCATATCAGTGGGTGCATTCAGGAAATGCAGTGCTTTTATATGGCAGTGAAGCAAATATATTTTTTTAGATTGCTGTATTATTTGTATATCTAAACTTATTCTGCTACTGGCACATTAAAAATTGTAATTTAAGCAGAATTATTTTGATTTCTGATAATATTAAAAAGCACATATTCTTTATTTGCTTTCTTAATAGGTTGTGTTACTAAATTGTTGGTGTAAAATTTTTCTTTTATAATAATTTAAAAATGTCCTTCAAAATGTAATTTTATAAAACGCTAGTGTGCAAGCCTGCAGTGCTTTATCGCTGTAAAATCCCTGAATCTGACCATTATTCGATTTAAGTACAAGATTTTAAATTTAAATTTTTTCAATTATTTTTGCATTCAAAATTAATATTTTAGTTTGCCATTGTTTTGCTAATTTTATGGTCTCATTTATTTTTTTATATTTTGTTATTCATAAAATGTAACTGTCCGCCATATTTTTTAGCCTCCTTATACACTGTTAAGAGCTCTTGATATTTCAAATGTTTTTAAATGTTTGACTACTGTTTAACTAATCTATAAAAAATATATTTATGTCAGTTAGAAGATTGTTCCAAAGTCAAAAGCCAAAATATGCTTTATTATACAAAAAATAATGCAGTACAGAACTGTGACTTTGTTATTCAAGTAATTGCTGATGGCAAATATAGCAGTCAGTCCAGATTTATATTTAAGACATTTTCTTTATTTATATAAGTATAAGAATTAATAATTAAGCAAATAGAGGTTGATAATCAGAAAAGTAAAATTTGCATTAGTGATCTGTCAAAAAATCACACAATATGTACCATTAAAATAAGCTTTTAGTTTGTTTTGAATTCATTCAGTTTTCAAAGATTTTAAGGTTATTTTTTGATAAATACCTAAATTGAGCTTTAAATTTAATTTAATCTACAAACACCAGTGCTGTAAGGCACATGCTAAATATTTAAGGCTATAATATACTTATATACAATAATTTTTAATAATATATAGTATGTATTTTTAGATGAATCATGTCCACTACAGCCTTCCCTCAAAGAAACACTTGTGTCAGCTGAACCAGAAAATCCTGAATTATTGGCTATTGCCTCTACGTCTTCAGTATTGTCGGGACAGACTTCTTCACTATTCTCCAGACAAAAAACTCCTGATCCAGGACCCTCTACATCTACTATGACACAAACCCCATCATCATTATCCTATTCAACCCCACATAAAAAAAAACTTAGACGTCAGTTATTGCAGCATAAAAGATCAGTTATCAGGACTTCAGCCAAACAGGATAAAAGAGAAAGCCAACAAGGGACAGTGATGAATTGAAACTCTTTTCATAATTGTGTGATAAATACCTATCACCAAACTTAAGCAAGATCATTAAGTTTTAGATGAAATTTTCCAAAATGAACAAATGTAAATATCCAACAGAATTTAAAAGGTTTGCCCTAATGACATATTTTCTAGGTCCTAAGTCATATAAATTTTTGTCCAAAACTTTACGTCTACCAACTGTCAGGACTTTACGGAGAATGACTGAAAAGTGGGATTTCTCAGCGGGGCTGAATGATTTTCTTTTTGAGGCTATAAAATTAAAAAGTAGTAATATGAGTGATCTCTCAAAAAAATGTATTTTATGTTAATATATGAAATGAAATAGATGAAATGTCAATAAAAAGCCATTTTTTCTATGTCTCCAAAGATCAGATTGTTGGTTTTCCCAATGATGATGACAGTAGAAAGCTATGTGCTGCAAAATCAGCCTTAGTTTTAATAAGTTAAAAATTGGAAACAAGCAATTGCTTATCTGTTTGTTAAAACAAGTTTTTCTCCCTCTGCCATTAAAACTTTAGTGTTTAATTGTATAGAAAAGTTATCAGATATTCAATTAGATGTGAAAGCAATGGTATCAGATATGGGATCTAATTTAAGTTTTGCAAAAGATTTAAAAATTACCACAGATAATACACACTTTCAAGTGAATAATAAAAAAATATACTATTTTTTGATATGCCCCATATTTTGAAGGCGATAAGAAATAACCTTTTTAATTTTACTTTAAAGTTTAATGAACAATGCATTGATAAAAAATATTTAGAATCTTTTTATGTAAAGGAAAAAGAACAAAAGCATCGTATGGCCCCAAAACTGACCCACAGTCATATATATCCAACAAATTTTCAAAAAATGAAAGTCAAATTGGCATCTTAAGTTTTAAGCCAAACTGTGGCTGCTGGAATGTCAACATACATTACTTGTAGATGGCTTGCTGCCGATGCTACAGCCACAGTTAATTTTATAGAAAATATTTTGAACCTATTTACACTAGACGTCTAAATCAAGACTGTTTAGATTTTTTCGGAACCATCCGTCGGAACCAATAGTAATAAACAATCATTGGTATGGACTTTTTACATTTGTTATATATATATATATAACAACACATTAATTTGAAATATCTTTTTATTATAAAATATACCATATCAATAACATCTTTAAGAATAAAAGTAAATCTAGCTTTATATATATATATATATATATATATATATATATATATATATATATATATATATATATATATATATAAAGCTAGATTTACTTTTATTCTTAAAGATGTTATTGATATGGTATATTTTATAATAAAAAGATATTTCAAATTAATGTGTGTTTTCTTTTCTGTGGATTCAACTGAAATCACTAAACTCAATATTTTTTAAGCTTCAAGTTTACTTTAATCATGTGCTTTCTAGAGCCCTAAAAGTTGGAAACCAAGAATTAAAAAGTGTAAAACAAATAAATAATTACCAGCTATTTAAATTTTATAAGGGCTTATTTTTAAGTTAATGTAGGTCCTTTGGAAATGGTTTTGTTAAGTAAGATAAAGAATAAAGTAAGTAAAGTAGGTAAATAATAAAATAGTTTTTCTTATAGGTGTTTTACTAAAAAAATCTATCAATTTGGAAAGAACCATTTTTAGGAGCAGGAAAAAATTTACACAAAGTTGGGGAGTTTTCAAGTTAGTTTATCAGGTAAAACCGCACACTAAAAACAAGGACCAAAAATTTTGGAATCTTTAAACGTCCTTTTGGGAAAACTGGTCGCATGGTCCAAAATTGATAAATAATAAATTTGACTAAATGGCAAAGGGTAAAATACTTTTATTTTTAAAAATAGGAGAAAATTGTATAAGAAAATGTTGTAGAAAATTAAATTTATGTCAAAATTTAAAGTAAAAGAATTCAAGCAAAAAAATATTTTAAATTATGAAACTTTCTTTTAAATTTTGCTCTCTCTGGCCCATTATTTAGGTTCTAATGCGTAATAAATGTAAAAAACTGACAATTACATTTTGTTTTACTCTCATGCTTAAGTTTAAATTTTAATATAAAGTCAATTCTCTATAACATTTACTTATACAATTTTTTTTCTATTTAAAAAAATAAAAGTTGTTGACTTCTGGGCATTTTTCAGCTGGCCCTGTAAAATACTAGTTGGAGTAAAAATTTTTATCAACTAGTTTTAAAAAATGCGACCAGTTTTTCCAAAATTTCGTTTTTAAATTAAAATACTTTTGGTCCATTTGTTCTATTGTAACACCAATCCTGGGACACACTCTAAAAAAATAATTAGAATCGGCTTTTTTTTCCTATTCAGGCGATTGTATATTTTTTTTTTGCAAAAAATTGGCAACCCTAACGACCGTATAGAACTCATATTGGTCATTTTCAACTGAGTATCCTCTTTATTTTTTACTTTGATGATTCTTTTTTATTTTAATAAAATATATCCGTCCTGTTTTATGTCTTCTTGAATACTTAGTAAGAAGATGGCGCAAGGTCAAATAATTTGAAACACAGATTTCATTCATAAATGACGCTTATGTCCCTTCTGATTCGGAGTATTCGTTGCTTTGGCCTTATCCGACTTGTATATGTTTCAGTATTTACTTTTTTAATAACCCCATGGTTATCCAGCTACAGACCGTGTCGAATATGGTGGGCCACCCTCTATATATATATAGAGAGATATTAATAATGTATTTATATCAAGGCTCAAGAACCTTTCACTTTTATATTATATCGCAGTTTGGGTGAAAAATACTGCTATTAATATGATTTTTATCATATTTTCAGTCACTGCTGTACGCCACCTACCTGGTTTTGGTAAAACTACTCACCCGAATTCTGCAAACCCGCAGACTGATGGGCGGCCAGTTTCCATATGGTTTGTTGGCATGACAGTATGTTTTGCATTTTTAACTTTCGCCCTATACAACTAGATGGCGCACTTTTTACCTACCACCTTTAACCTCTCGATGCTATGGCTGGTTGTTTTTAAATTTCTTGGTGAGATGGCACTGCTGTCTGTATTTATTAGTTCTGATCGACGGAAAGAATATTTACAGTCAGTCGGGTCTTCATTAAGGCGTCTAGCGACCTGAAGCGGTTTGACAAGTCTTAATGAAGACGAAACACGTGTCACCGTCTTGGTCGGGCCCGGGGTATTCCATTTTCTTTTGGAGACTCCGTAATTTTTAAATAACCAACCATAGTAGCCGAATTCTTGCAGGGTATTTTTTATTTATTAATTTTTATAGTCATTGATGAACCATATACCCAAAGAACTTTACCTTTTAATAATGTATTTATATCAAGGCTCAAGAACCTTTCACTTTTATATTATATCGCAGTTTGGGTGAAAAATACTGCTTTTAATATGATTTTTATCATATTTTCAGTCACTGCTGTACGCCACCTACCTGGTTTTGGCAAAACTACTCATCCGAATTCTGCAAACCCGCAGACTAATGGGCGGCCAGTTTCCATATGGTTTGTTGGCATGACAGTATGTTTTGCATTTTTAACTTTCGCCATATACAACTAGATGGCGCACTTTTTACCTACCACCTTTAACCTCTCGATGCTATGGCTGGTTGTTTTTAAATTTCTTGGTGAGATGGCACTGCTGTCTGTATTTATTAGTTCTGATCGACGGAAAGAATATTTACAGTCAGTCGGGTCTTCATCAAGGCGTCTAGCGACCTGAAGCGGTTTGACAAGTCTTAACGAAGACGAAACACGTGTCACCGTCTTGGTCGGGCCCGGGGTATTCCATTTTCTTTTGGAGACTCCGTAATTTTTAAATAACCAACCATAGTAGCCGAATTCTTGCAGGGTATTTTTTATTTATTAATTTTTATAGTCATTGATGAACCATATACCCAAAGAACTTTACCTTTTAATAATGTATTTATATCAAGGCTCAAGAACCTTTCACTTTTATATTATATCGCAGTTTGGGTGAAAAATACTGCTTTTAATATGATTTTTATCATATTTTCAGTCACTGCTGTACGCCACCTACCTGGTTTTGGCAAAACTACTCATCCGAATTCTGCAAACCCGCAGACTAATGGGCGGCCAGTTTCCATATGGTTTGTTGGCATGACAGTATGTTTTGCATTTTTAACTTTCGCCATATACAACTAGATGGCGCACTTTTTACCTACCACCTTTAACCTCTCGATGCTATGGCTGGTTGTTTTTAAATTTCTTGGTGAGATGGCACTGCTGTCTGTATTTATTAGTTCTGATCGACGGAAAGAATATTTACAGTCAGTCGGGTCTTCATCAAGGCGTCTAGCGACCTGAAGCGGTTTGACAAGTCTTAACGAAGACGAAACACGTGTCACCGTCTTGGTCGGGCCCGGGGTATTCCATTTTCTTTTGGAGACTCCGTAATTTTTAAACAACCAACCATAGTAGCCGAATTCTTACAGGGTATTTTTTATTTATTAATTTTTATAGTCATTGATGAGCCATATGCCCAAAGAACTTTACCTTTTAATAATGTATTTATATCAAGCAAGGCTCAAGAACCTTTCACTTTTATATTATATCGCAGTTTGGGTGAAAAATACTGCTTTTAATATGATTTTTATCATATTTTCAGTCACTGCTGTACGCCACCTACCTGGTTTTGGCAAAACTACTCATCCGAATTCTGCAAACCCGCAGACTGATGGGCGGCCAGTTTCCATATGGTTTGTTGGCATGACAGTATGTTTTGCATTTTTAACTTTCGCCATATACAACTAGATGGCGCACTTTTTACCTACCACCTTTAACCTCTCGATGCTATGGCTGGTTGTTTTTAAATTTCTTGGTGAGATGGCACTGCTGTCTGTATTTATTAGTTCTGATCGACGGAAAGAATATTTACAGTCAGTCGGGTCTTCATCAAGGCGTCTAGCGACCTGAAGCGGTTTGACAAGTCTTAACGAAGACGAAACACGTGTCACCGTCTTGGTCGGGCCCGGGGTATTCCATTTTCTTTTGGAGACTCCGTAATTTTTAAACAACCAACCATAGTAGCCGAATTCTTACAGGGTATTTTTATTTATTAATTTTTATAGTCATTGATGACTTTCGAAGCTTTCCGAAAACGCCCGAATTAACCATACAGAAGAACTTTTATGCCAATCCTGTACTCAGTGGAATTTTCACGATATTTCTCGGAATATTCTAGATCATTCTTGTACCTCTTCCACGTTCATACTATAAAAGGGTTGCTGAAACTCTCCGATCAGTCAGTATAAATTGACTTTGTGTTGTAAACTTCGAGACATTGACAAGAGTAGATTTTGTCGTTGTTGTAACCATAGTTACGTTCCATTGTTAATAAAGGTATAAAAACGAAGACACGTGTTTTTATACGAGGTGATTTGGAACATTTGGTGTCAGAAGCCCCGGAACGAAGTGACCCGAAGAAAGTGAAGCGAAACGAGATTACCAGAGGAGCAAGTGGTTGCGAAGATTGAATGCCAGTAGGGCAAGACAGACTGAAGCTATGGAGGAAATATGTGCACTTATGAAACTTATGATAGAAAAACAAGCAAGACTTTAAAAACGAAACGAAAGTTCAGTTTAGAAGAAATAAAGAAGCAGAGAATTCGGAGACCAGCCTGCAAGAAGAAAATGAAGCAAGAAATTAAAAAGAGATGATGGTGAAGATCAGAGAAAATCCAAAGGGGGAATTTTATAACGGTCAAGATGAGAAATGATGTTGCTTCTTGAGTTAAAACCTACCAAGAGGATGTTAAAGTAAAGGGAAGATACCAAATGCAGCAAGACTGTAACAATGGGTTCATAGCCGTAAGTGCAACTAGTCCAAGATCAAGTTCAAACAAGTCAAAGAGCAAATGCAGCAGGAAGTCCAACAGCCGCAGCAGCGAATAGCAATATTGCCAGTACTCACATACCGCCAAGTTCAGAGAGCATTATTCAAGCAAGGTTTAAAGACTCAGAAGAAGGTGAAGACGTTTTGTCATACACATGAGAAGAATCAAGGGGGTTCACCGAAACTGCAGAAGTCATATAAAGTGGTGACACGGCATAATGAAAGAAGTACATCTAAAAATGCTAGCCGCTATTAAGACCGTGAAGATACTTGATCGAGACGATCAAAACTTGGGAGGGGCAATGTTAAGGACATTAAAAATAAGTGTTAGTTTATAGAATTGTATAAAGTTAGGACCTTTTAATTTAGTTTGTTAATTTATTTAAATAATTTAATCTTAATTTTTCCAAGTTCTTTCATCACTTTCGAAGGTTTCCGAAAACGCCCGAATTATCCATTAAGAACTTTTATGCCATCATGTACTATTGAATTTTCACGATATTTCTCGAATATTCTAGATCATTCTTTACTCTTCCACCATACTATAAAAGGGCGACGGGAAACCTCGGATCAGTCAGTATAAATTCGACTTTGTGTTGTAAACTTCGAGACATTGGACAAGAGTAGATTTTGTCGTTGTTGTAAATCCATAGTTACGTTCCATTGTTAATAAAGGTATAAAAACAGTGTATAAACTAGGTGCCGCGCAATATTTTAGCCTTTCAGTTTTATCATTTGATTGTATGCTTCGCATGACACATGTAGAGATAAAACTATTGACCGATATTGACATGCGTTACTTTTTTTTAAGTATTCGCGGAGGTATAAGTCAGTGTACAAAAAGGAACCATATTGCTAATAATAAATATATAACCTTGCGGAACCACAACACATGTATTTAGATGCAACCAATCTTTATGGTCAACGTATGTCCCAATCATTACCATTTGCCGGTTTTAGATGGTTATCCGATAATATAAATTTTAAATTTATATATAATGGCCGTTGACGATGATAGTCCACAAGGATATGTTTTAGAAGTCCAGTATAGTTCCTCCACTTACGGTTCCCAACAGAGAAACTCGTGGTTCCGCGCGTATACATTCCATATACGGTCCAACTGGACAGGCCCCGAACTTTCTCACTTTGTTCGTTCTTTTATCCCTAGAGTTTCTAGATTGTGGAACCTGCTGCCCGCGGAGGTTCCTTTTGCTTCCCCCAAATCTTCAAGTATTTAAGTCCCGTGTCAACAAACTCCTCTTACCTTGCTTAAGACACCCCACGGCACGTTAGTATTTAGGCTTTTGGCCTTCGTGATTTGTCCAAAGAAAAAAAATTCTACAGGGTGTTAAAACTTATTTTTTTTTACAAAACATTTAATAAAATATCTCGGAATCCACTCGACAGATCAAAGTGAAATTCGGTATTTGGGATGACGAACACGAATATGATATCTATTTTGCCATTACCACTAGATATAGCCACATACAATAACATTGAATAAAATAATTATAACTTTTTTGACCTCCTTGTATGCACATTTGCGAGTAAAAATAATAAAACAGCATTTAATTTTGGTCGAAAAAGGTATACTTCTTTGATCTCCAAAAAGTAGACCGTTTTAGAAATAAACTACTTTTTTATTAGGTTGCGCATGAACACTCTAAAATTTAATTAACAACGAAAAAGTTAGAAAAGGTTATTGTATATAATAAATGTTCAAAATGTTCACCATCCACTAGGACAATTTGTCTGATTCTTTTATCTAAATTTTGCCTGACTCCAAATAATGATTCTTCTTGGGCCCTGATAATATTGACTCCTTCCACAATCTTTTGCCACAATTACTGACGGTTATTTAATAAAACAAGAAATATATTCGACGCGTGCGCTTATGTCCATCCTGTTGTAAAAATATTATCAACATTCTTGCCAAGTAATCCCTAAAAACTTAATTTCTTTCATCACATTGGCAACACTGTCACAGGCATAATGTACACATTTATGACAATACAAAGCAAAATTGTGTGCATAAGAATGTTGCCAGTTGTCAAAAACATTCCCCAAAAAATTACGTGAGATCATAGCGCTAATATTCTTTCTTAAGATAATTTAGAAAGCAGACAATGTTAATAAAATTTATCATATCATTTTTATTTTTAACCTAGGTAATTTTCTATCTCTCACTCCTGCGGACTAAGAGGGGATTCGACGCAAGACAGTTTTTAAAAGATAATCGTACAAACACACAAAAAATAAACACAATTAACTTCTATATAAAGCCCACAAAAGACCATGCACATCTTGTTTTATTTTAAATATTAAAATTTAAAGAGTCCCATATCATACATCATTTTCATAAGATAAAACTATTTAAGATTTTATATAATGCAAATATATTTTTAAATTTTTATGGTTAAAAATTAAAGAGTTATGATGGTATATATTTTTTTTGTAAATATTTTATTTTTAATCACCCTGTATATTAAATAAATAGATTTTTTATTGGTATGTACAATTACGATTTATTTGTATAAGCATTTTTTAAAGGTTACAATATAATGTCGTCAAAAATAATTTTTAAACTTTGTTTTTTAAAGGTACTATATATCATTTTTGCAACACCCTGTATAAAAGTTAAAAGTACATTATTTTCGTTGTTTTTAATGGTGTGTATTTTGGCTTATAGTTTATAAAAATATCTTTATTACATAATAAATTATAATTTTTTAATTTTCAAACGAATTTTAAAAAATTATAATACATTCTTGAAACACTCTGTATTATAAAAGTATATGTTTTTAACACCTTCACTCATGCATATACCTTACAGTAAAATTTTATTTAATTCTTATAATAAACAAAAGCGAAAAAAATATATCTATTTTTTTCAAAAAAAAAAATTATAATAATTTTTTGAAACACCCTGTATAATAAAAATAAATATTTTAGGGAAGTGCATGTCCTTATACATCTTTTGTCTAATATCTATTTTGATAGGTTCATAAATAAAATCCCTATATAACTTTAAATTTTCAAATTTTAAAGTCTCGTACAATCTTTTTGACTTACCCTGTATATTTATTTTATATATTTTTTTAATTGTCGTTCAAATAGATATATTTTTTTTTCAAAACTGTAGATTGATTAATAACGGGAAAATATTTTTTTATATTTTTACATTTTCCCAAATATCTCCTTTTTGAATCACCCTGTACATAAATTTTATATTTTTTTATAAACCCTATACAAGTATACATAAGCAGAAAAAATATATTTTTCTAATCACAATATTAACGCTAAAATTAAATATCAAATTTTTAATTTTTAAGGTAATGTAACTACTTTTGTTAAACTCTGTATGAATTTTTATATGTTCATATAAACTTACCTATACTAGGTATCTACTACCAAAATTTTATTTAATTATCTTAAATAGCACAGATGTTACAGACAATTAAAGTTTTTATCAAGTGGAGAGTTCTGAAAATTGTTTTTCCACATTTTCTTAAATTATTTTAGGTCACCTATAAAATTAGATAAAAATATTATTTTTAAGTTCTTTTGTTTGCGAGAAACGATATATCAAGTGGTCGCGGGGGGTGGGGGAATTTTTTGATATTTTTTATTTTTGTATGGGGACATCCATATACCTGTATATCAATTTTTTTTAAATCCTTTTAATAAAAAAGTTAAAAAAAAAATATCGTAGCACATAAAAAATAAATAAATACTCCTAATTTAAAGACGAGAGGGGGAAACAAACCATATATGGCAGAACTCAAATACACACACTATGCTTCCTAACTGTGGCCAGATATACGCAAACACCCTGTACATAAAACTTTCCAAAGAATTAGCGTCCCCATTTTTTTACTTTAAAAGTCAAACTTTAAACACCCTGTACATAACAGATTTTTGTTATTACTGATCGTTTACTCCCCTACATATTTTGGCCCGAAATACATAAACATTCTGTATATAAGACGCACAACATTCCGTTTTTGTTTAATACTTGAAGAAAAATGTAAACTGGGTTTCTTTAAACACCAATCCAACTTTCTCAGGGGTGGCAGTTTCTTTAAACTAACCACTTCTAATTTCGATGTGGCTTGTCCACAGGGTGGTTCTATATTTTAGTATGATTTATTATTTAAAGTATGAACTTTCTAAGCTAAATTTGTTACAGAAAAACTACTATTAAAACAATTAAATTTTATTTAAAACAAAAAATAAATTGATAAATAATGGTGAGTTAAACTAAATAAAGGCTTGAAAAAATGAATAGTCTTTTAGATCTTATTTCTAAATTACCTTACAGTTTATTGTCAGTAAATTTGTCCAGTCTGCACAGCACATTCACTTTAAATCACTATTACAATTATTGTACAGTATATCTGTTGAAAGTCTCAAGACATTTTGTCTGCGGTGTTATTTTATGTTGTAATGCTCGGGAACGGGTTAAAAATGAAAGTTGAGAAAACCTTAGCGTTTTCACGGAATGTCTTTTCTAAGACAATTTGTACAAACAGTTTGCACAAAACAGCTGGGAATAGCAAAAAGAAAAACTTTTTGATAAGTACTTAGTTAAAAGAACCTTGACGTTCTTTTGTAATAGTTGTCCTTTTGACAAGTCTATTACGTAATCTTTGTAACCTTATGTTACTTGAGAGAGCCCCAATACACTTTTGGGGGTGAAAATTTAAGAGAAAACCTTACGTTCTCGTAAACTAACGTGAAAAAAGTAACCTCTTGTTACATGAGTGAAATCTTAATCTACACTAAATTGTCAAAAGTAATTTGGGAGAGAGAAGTTAAAATAGAGGTGGGTCCAAATAAAAGGAAATGGTTAAACCAATAAAAATACAGAAACAAATTAAACCAAATATGGCTTCCATAATTTAGAAATCCTATTGGTCGACTAAAAGAACCAATATCTAGGGTGAAATTATTAAAGTTATTCTGGGAACTAGTCAAAGCCCCGACAAAGCATGCCGATATCGCTGTGACGCAAGCCGCCAAAAGCGCGGCCGCGTTTGCGGGAGAAGCCCGGCGGAGATCTTCAAATGCTTATTTCTGATAGCGGTATTTCGCCGAAAGGAGACATGAACCGGGGTTAAATAAACAAAGAATTTAAAAATAGATGAATATTCTTAGAAGTCAGTAAAAAGATTATTTGATGTTTTTAAGGAAGTAAATTTGAATAATTTGCAACTTTGTAAGAAAATAGAGAGTTTTCGCAACAAACTCCCCCCTTGAAGTTTCATAAACTTTAAAGACAAGTAAAAGCGCGAGCAAGAAATTTAAAAATGTTCACTTACACCTTTGCGTGAAAGTGTGAACCATCTTTATGGTAAGAGCGAGTAAGAGAGAAAACCCATTTTATGGTTTTGCGAGTGAGTAACCAATTAAATGGTTAAAAGGAGTAACTACGTGTTCTTTAACAACGAGTTAGAGTATGTTACAACAAATAAGTATGTAACAAGTAAGCGATATAACGTTTTGTTGTGAAGGAATGTAAACATTATATGTTTAAATAAATTAATGAGAGGGAATGTATGTGATGATGTGTTACAAATTACTGTATGGTAGGGTTAGAATTATAATCTTGTTGATATTCAGGTGTGTCTTGTTGGGGTAGTGGGCAAATTTTTGTGATACTGCGTGTGTAAATACCATCTCGGGTTTTAATTTTAACAGCTCTAACCTGGTTGTCTTTACCAGGTAACACTTCCAAAACTCTGGCCAAGGGCCACTGCAATGGAGGAGTATCATCATCTTTTAATAAAACAAGTGTATTAACTGTTATATTAGGTAAAGTTTGAAACCATTTCGGACGATTTTGAAGTCTGTTAAGATAGTCCGTGGTCCAGCTTTTCCAGAAAGATTGTTGTATTTGAGTGAGTCTCTTCCAAATTGTAAGTCTATTTGTAGGAATATGTGTTATATCTTTATCGGGGAAAGAAGTAAGACCAGAGCCAATTAGAAAATGTCCTGGAGTTAGGGCTTGAAAATCATTGGGATCGTTTGAGAGTGGACAAAGTGGTCTAGAGTTTAGAATTGCCTCAATTGAAACCAAAACTGTATAGAACTCTTCAAACGTTAGATGAGCTTCACCTATTAAGCGGTGTGTATGATATTTCACACTTTTTACAGCCGCTTCCCAAATACCACCCCAGTGTGGGCTTCTGGGAGGAATGAATTGAAATTCTATTTCATTTTGAGAAAGATATTCCTTTATGGATTCTAAAGTTTCCTTTTTTCGAAAAAATTCATAAAGAGAGTAAAGTTGATTTTTGCACCACAAAAATTTGTTGCGTTGTCACTGTAAATGACTGAGGGATTACCGCGTCGAGAAATAAATCTTTTAAGAGCCAAAATGTAATCTTCGGTAGATAGACTAGAAACTAATTCCGTATGTATTGCCTTGGTTGCCATGCATACAAAAATAGCAATATAACATTTAATGAGAGGTGCTTTACGTAGTCTAGATGATTTTAAAAGAAAAGGACCCGCGTAATCTACACCGACACGACTAAAAGGACGATTAAATTGTACTCTGTCTTTTGGCAAATCTGACATTATTTGCTCAGCAGGTTGAGCTCTAAAGCGAAAACAAGTGACACAATTTCTTATTAGACGCTTAACTTCTCGAAGGCCATTCATAGGCCAATATCTAAGTCTAAAGTTTGAGAGAACATTTTGAGCACCGGCGTGTCCTAAGCGTTTGTGTTCTTGTATAAGCATTAATGACACTACATAATTATTAGACGGAAGTAAAAGTGGGTGTTTTTGTTCAAAAGGGATATTAGCATGTTCTAGTCTACCACCTACACGTAAGAGACCGTGTGTATCTATAAATGGATTGAGTTTTTAATATGCTTGTCTGAGAGAGTTTTGTTGTTACTCAATTCATAGATTTCCTTAGAGAAATGTCGAGTTTGTAAAACTTTAACTATTAAATGAAGAGAGTTTTTTAATTCGTGTATCTGAAGTGGTCCGACAATTTTATTATCATTGTTTTTACAATTATGAGCAAATCTAAGAGTATAAGCTACTGTACGTTGTAGTCTTGAAAAACTAGAAAATCTACCAAATAGAGAAGACCAGAATGCAGTTTGATCTGACATTTCTAATGAGACTAACGAAATTTTCTTTTCTTCTGGAAGATTATTAATTTCAGGGGCAGGTGTACACTTTTGAAAGATCCAAATTAGGATTGTGTAAGAAGCTGGGACCGTTAAACCAAAGTTTTGAGTTTAAAATATCTTGAATAGGTATACCACGGGAAGGAAGATCAGCAGGGTTGTCTGCTGACCTTATGTGTCGCCAAGTAAAGTTCGAGGTTAGTTGCTGAATTTGTGCAACTCTGTTGGAGACAAAAATATTCCAACGTGATGCGTGTGATTTAATCCAGCAAAGTGCAATTTCTGAATCTGACCAGAGATGTATAGAAGAAACATCAAATCTATGTTTATAGATTGTGAGAAGTTTAGAGACTAGCTGGGCTAGTAATAGCATAGCACAAAGTTCCAATCGTGGCAGGGTAACAGTTTTTAGGGGAGCAACTCTGGACTTCGAGGATATTAAAAAACAAGAAACAGAATTATCTGTGTAAACTGTACGAATGTAAACAGCTGCTGCGTAAGCTCTGAGGCTTGCGTCAGCAAAACCATGAAATTGAATTTCTTTTATTTGTTTATCAATTAAAAGATATCTAGGGATTTTAAGCTTTGTAAAAGTGGCAAATTATCAATAAAATTACTCCAATCGTGTAAGAGTGTACTGTCCGTGATAGGAGTATCCCATTCTAATTTTAAAGTCCAGATTTTCTGCATAATAAGTTTACCAGTGACTATAATAGGAGACAAGAAACCTAAGGAATCATAGCACTGAGCTATGGTAGAGAGTATTTTTCTCTTAGTAACTGGACCAGTAAACGATTTTTTGGGAGCAGCAATACTAAATGAGTCTACTATAGGGTTCCATTTTATGCCAAGAACTTTATTAGGAGCATCCTCAAAATTTTAGTCCTGCTCAGAAGTTTTTCTTTGGATATTTTGTTCAAAAATTGCGGAGAATTAGAACACCATTTGTGTAATGGAAAGCCATGAGAATTTAAAAGTGAGTTTAGTTCATCATATAAGAGTTGTAAGTCCTTGAAGTTGTCTACGCCTCCAAGAACGTCATCACAATATGTTTGATGCAATAATGCATCAGCAGCGAGAGGGTAATCTGCCTGATTAGTAACTGCAACTTCATTTAAAACCCTAGTTGCTAGAAAGGGAGCCGAGTTAGTACCATAGGTAACAGTGGAAAGTTCAATACATTTAAATGGTTCTTGTGAATTTTCTCTCCAAAAATATTTAAAAGAAATGTTTGATCTGGATTAATTCTAATTTGTCTGAACATTTTTCAATATCAGACGTAAGTACAAATTTAAAAGACCGAAAACGACAAAGTATGTCATACAGATCTGGTTGAACTTGGTAACCTTTAAGGGTAATGTCATTCAGTGAATAACCTGATGAACTTTTACAGGAGCCGTCACACACCACTCTAAGCTTTGTGGTTACACTGTCTTCCTTAATGACAGCGTGGTGTGGAAAAAAATATTTCGGTTGTGAAAGTTCATTGTGGGTCGTGAGAGGGACAAATCTTCCATGATTCAGTGAAACATATTCATTTATGACCTTCTTGTATTCTGCAAAGTAGAGAGGGTCTTTCAGAAATTTTTCTCGAGGTTTTCAAACCTTTTACGAGCGATAGAAAATGAGTCACCAAGTTTAAGATTTTCTTCCGAACTTTTAAGTGGTAAATTTACCTGAAATGTTCCATTTTCAAGCATTTTAGTAGTACTTTGAAAGAGGGCTTCTGCCATCTCATCCTCTGGGGTAAGTGTCTTTTGTTCTGGAAGCTCTTCCATGAGCCAAAACTTAGAAACAAGGGTTTCGAGGAGGAATCTTCAACAATTTGAGTAAAGAGAGCTACACTTTTTGTAGTTAGTGAAGTATTTAGATGTGATGTATTTAAAAATACATTGGACTGAGAGGAATAACAACCTCCTATTATCCAACCAAGATGTGTGTTAAGAAGAGTAGGTAGGTTTTTACCTAAACGAATAATACCATTAGTGAGCAAATGGTAATATAAATCTGAACCAATCAACATATCGATTTCAGATGGGTAAGAAAAATTAGGGTCAGCCAAAGTTATGTCATTGGGTATATTCCAAGTATGTGTATTTATTTCAACATGGGGTAGTTGACATGTGATTACCGGTAAAACAACACAAGAAAGTTTAAATTTTCTTTTAGAGTGAGTGTTTGAGCGTATTTGAACGTCAACCATTTTTTGAGACATATTATTTGAGAGTGCAATACCAGAAACTCGCGTAGTTTTGTTATAAGTGGCAAAATTTAATTTTTGTACAAGATTTTCCGTTATAAAGAGTTTTGAGACCCATTGTCCAAAATGGCCCTAGCCTGTACTTTATTTCCGTTAGTACCTAACAGAGTAACTGTAGCCGTAGATAACAGTACTTGAGTATTTTTGTAGCAAGGGCTGAAACTGTATGTGACTCTGGAGGATTTTGAGAATTCCGATAATTATTATTTGTGTTTTGAGAAGGATGCGTATTTCTATTACCATTATTAGAGCGATTAAAGTTTTGTGAATTTTGATTATGTGAGCGATTTTTAAAAACACGGGGGTTATTATCTCTACGAATATTCAATTGAGTTTGATTATTAGTAGACCCTGAGCCAGCTTCTGGAGTGTTACTACTATTTTGATTATTATTGTGAGAAATTTGTAACGTTTGGGAATTGAGAGTGTGACTCGAGGTGTGTAAAAGTGTGTGATGATTTTTAGAACAAATAAAACAAGGATTTGAGCGACAATCATTAACCGTGTGTTGTGAACCTAGACAGTTAAAGCAAAGATGTTTTGAAAGGACAAAATTCTTTTTTCAGAAATTTGTAAACTTTTAAATTTATTACACGAGTAAATGTAATGAGAACTTTCATTACAATATGCACATTTTTATTATTAGAAGCGTTTTGCTTCGTATTTACAAACAAAGTAGTATTTGGTTGTGATTTGGGAACCTTCTTTACTTGGGGTTCAGTACTAGCTAAGTTTTCCAAAATTACACACCTATCTTCTAAAAATTCAATAAATTCATCCCAACTGGGAAGTTGTGTCAAATCCCGTTCGCTTTCATAAGCTTTACGAGTGCCAAAATCAAGTTTTTATTTAACATAAAAATGAGCAAAAATTCCCACAACTGTTGAGCAGTGTATCTTAAATTAAAAGTAAATTTAAATTATTTTTACAATTTGTCACAAATTCCCTTAGTGTGGTACTATTACATTTAGTTATATTTGGTATTTCTAACAAAGCGGTAAAATGGGCATTAATCACAGAAATTTTATTTTCATACCGTTTTTCAAAATATCAAGAGCCGTGGTAAAATTATCATGTGTAACTGTCAAACTATCAATTAGTTTAAGGGGTTCATCTCTAAGAAATGACTTTAAATAAATAAATTTTTGTATATCTGACAAACCTTTGTTGTCAACAATAAGTGCCTCAAAAAGTTGTAAAAAAGTAGCCCACTCTGATACATCACCTTTAAATGGTTTTATATTAATTTGAGGTAATTTAACGTCAACATTTTGTTAAACGTTTTGCATAATTTGACTTGTGTTTAATGAAGTATTTAAAGTGTTTCCAGAGAGTTCTTTTATTTTATTCCTACATAAAGTAACATATCCAAAATATTTGCGTTCTAAAAATTCTCTATTTTCTGAATCTACAATTACAGGTTCAGACTTTATAAGACAGTTTTCAATTTCATCCTGAACATTATTATATTTTTCAAATACCCCTTCTAACTGTATTAACCTAGATTCAAAATAAGTGGCATCAGTCTCCATATCTTTATCTTTATCTAATGAGTTAAAAATTCGTGTTAGACTGCCTTTCGCAGAAGCGCGAGCTTTTTTAAGCTATCAAAATCCATTTTTTTAAACTTTAAATACTTCACTAAAAATACTAAAAAATAATTAAAATTATTTTAAAAACGTTAAAAAGTACAAACAGAATTTACCAGGTTTATTCTATAAATTCTGTGCAAAATTTTACTACTAAAATCTAAAAATCTAATCACCCAAAGAAAAATATTATTTAAACAATAATAAAGAACTGTAACACTTTAGCTTAGAATAAAAACTAAGTTTTAAATATTTTTATAAAAAGCTGTCAAATTTTACAGACTTTTATTAGGCTTTACGAAGGACCATAGAGAAAATTTTGCGATCCGACGGGACCGTGAAAAAAGTAGTAAATCCGGCTCGAATGAACCATGAAGAAAAATGTAAACTGGGTTTCTTTAAACACCAATCCAACTTTCTCAGGGGTGGCAGTTTCTTTAAACTAACCACTTCTAATTTCGATGTGGCTTGTCCACAGGGTGGTTCTATATTTTAGTATGATTTATTATTTAAAGTATGAACTTTCTAAGCTAAATTTGTTACAGAAAAACTACTATTAAAACAATTAAATTTTATTTAAAACAAAAAATAAATTGATAAATAATGGTGAGTTAAACTAAATAAAGGCTTGAAAAAATGAATAGTCTTTTAGATCTTATTTCTAAATTACCTTACAGTTTATTGTCAGTAAATTTGTCCAGTCTGCACAGCACATTTACTTTAAATCACTATTACAATTATTGTACAGTATATCTGTTGAAAGTCTCAAGACATTTTGTCTGCGGTGTTATTTTATGTTGTAATGCTCGGGAACGGGTTAAAAAATGAAAGTTGAGAAAACCTTAGCGTTTTCACGGAATGTCTTTTCTAAGACAATTTGTACAAACAGTTTGCACAAAACAGCTGGGAATAGCAAAAAGAAAAACTTTTTGATAAGTACTTAGTTAAAAGAACCTTGACGTTCTTTTTGTAATAGTTGTCCTTTTGACAAGTCTATTACGTAATTTTTGTAACCTTATGTTACTTGAGAGAGCCCCAATACACTTTTGGGGGTGAAAATTTAAGAGAAAACCTTACGTTCTCGTAAACTAACGTGAAAAAAGTAACCTCTTGTTACATGAGTGAAATCTTAATCTACACTAAATTGTCAAAAGTAATTTGGGAGAGAGAAGTTAAAATAGAGGTGGGTCCAAATAAAAAGGAAATGGTTAAACCAATAAAAATACAGAAACAAATTAAACCAAATATGGCTTCCATAATTTAGAAATCCTATTGGTCGACTAAAAGAACCAATATCTAGGGTGAAATTATTAAAGTTATTCTGGGAACTAGTCAAAGCCCCGACAAAGCGTGCCGATATCGCTGTGGCGCAAGCCGCCAAAAGCGCGGCCGCGTTTGCGGGAGAAGCCCGGCGGAGATCTTCAAATGCTTATTTCTGATAGCGGTATTTCGCCGAAAGGAGACATGAACCGGGGTTAAATAAACAAAGAATTTAAAAATAGATGAATATTCTTAGAAGTCAGTAAAAAGATTATTTGATGTTTTTAAGGAAGTAAATTTGAATAATTTACAACTTTGTAAGAAAATAGAGAGTTTTCGCAACAATACTTATTTTTGAAAAACCTATGTATTATACAGTGTGTCCAAGATAAGGATCCTAAGCATGGGAATCTCAGTACCTATTGAAAATACAGCTTAGGTTAAATTAGGAAAAAGTTGTGTTTTTTAAAGCTTATTAACATGTTTGACTTTATTGATTTTATTCTTTTCTGACTTTATTTGAAGAGATATAAAAAAACTAATAACACTTTTTATTGGAACTTTTTAGCCACTACATGATGATATTTTTAGATTTTATATCCGACGTTTCGTTTTCAAGAAACCATCATTAACTTTATTTTTTTAGATGGCTCGAAAAAAAGTACACCCTGTATCTGATCCCATTTTTTATTACAAATTTAACGATGTATCACATGTCATATTTTAATTATTAGTTAAAAAAAAATTGCATTTTTTCTATTTTTTTAAGCTATTTTTAAGTAGGCCTTGCAAACAAATACTTGGACGTTAATACCTGTTACCGTATCTGTTTTGACCAGATATACATAAACACCCTGTACATAAAACTTACCCAGGCACTGGTCCGCTTTTTTACTTACAAAGTCAAAATTATACACAACGGATTTTTATTATTATTGATTTTTAATATTTTGGCCAGGATTTATAAGACATCCTGTATCAAATATCTTCCCCAATTTACTCTAATAATGTAATTTTTGCAAATCCTGTATCTAATATTACCAATTATTATTGTAAATTTTTCTTTATTACACTAGCACTATGTATAATGTATAAAAAAGCTTAATATGTATACCCAATATAAAAACCCCTGTATTATTTTTTTTTACCGCACGTATATACCTATGTAACATACGTAGGAAAAAAACTATATGAAACGCACACATAGCCTGAGCAGCGTGACGCGAGAATTTCATATCATCCGTCCCTCGTACCTGTCCCTTGCAGGTTTTGTGAGCAAAATTTCGTGTTGAAATCGGTCATAGTTTTGGGTAAAAAGCTGTAAGTATAGGCTCGTAAAAAATTCCAAATTTTCCGATAAAGCATAGTTTTTCACCGGGAAACTGTATTTTTTCGAAATTACGAAAAAACCAGTCAAACTCGAAGATGCTAAGTCAACTGACAGCTCAATATATTTTAACCAGCCCTTGTACAAATTCAATAGGTGAATAAAAAACACTATCGCTCACAGCCGTCTAGTCCAATTTGACTAACAAAATAAATCGCGATTTTTGGTCAAAAATATGTATTTTTAAACGTGTTTTTTACCTATTTCTAAGTGTTGTGGAGAAAACCCGTAAATAGATTTTTGAAAGATAATTAAACGATCTAAGCGATGGCACAAAGGTTTTTTGATAATTTTATTAAATAAAGCAACAATTTTAGGGTAAAGTCGGCACTTTTTAGTAAAATTAAGAAATTCATATTTTTAAAAGTATTTACTCTAGCGACTGAAATTTTGATATGTTGTAGGGTAAATAGTGGGCATTATGCCAGAATTATTTCAGAATTTTAGCTCAAAAGGTTTTTTGTAATAAAATAAAATGTAAGCTTTATAAAACACTGTATAAATAGTAAAATTAAACCTTATTTTATAGAACTTTTTGAAAAAATCCAATGACGCCTGCGCTTTTTTAATTCAAGGTCACAGTTTTGAGAAAAAAAATAAAAACATGCGAAAATTTCCAAATTATTGTCATTTTTTTTCATTTAAAAAATTTTCACAGGAAATAAAATATTTTAAACAGAAGATCATTTAGGAACTTTGTGTTTAAAAGACTATCTTTCATAATCCACTACGAGCATAACGATCAGTAAAACGGTTTTTGAGTTATTAAGGCTCAAAGTCGGTCAATTTTTTCTTACAAAAACGTAAATAACTTTTTTCTATTTATCCGAATGAACCCGAAAACAATAGGGTTCTAAACGGGACCATTTTTGACCTGTGTGCAAAATTTCGTTTCAATAAAATAAAACCCTGGATAGATAATTGATTACGCTCACCTCAATTTTTGAAAAGTCACATTTTTTTCCAAACCCTGTATTTAACTTCTTTCAATTGTTTTAACATTCCTTTGACAGGTGCCCCATTAAGTGGCTAACTTTTCCTGAAAATTTCAACTTTCCATCTTTTACTGTTTTTTTGTTATGAATTTTTTTTTGACAAAAAGCAAAAAGCAACACGAACCTACCGATAACCAAATGACTACTTTTTGGAGATCAAAGAAGTATACCTTTTTTGACCAAAATTAAATGCTGTTTTATTATTTCCACTCGCAAATGTGCATACAGGTAGGTCAAAAGTTATTACTGTTTTAATCAATTATTGTTATTGTATGTGGCGCCATCTAGAGGTAAGGGCAAAATAGATATCATATTCGTTTTTGTCATTTCAAATAGTAAGAATACACCAAATTTTACTTTAATCTTTTCAGTGGATTCCGAGATATTTCACAAAATGTTTGGTAAAAATTAGTTTTAACACCCTGTAGAACGAAAACCATTTTGCTAAGCGATATTAAGCCCAAACTTTAGATTTATTTGCATGTCAGGTATCCTACATTGAACTATGTCCAATTAATTACGGGACACCCTGTATAAAAAACAACTTACTTAATATAAACAAATGGAAGTAAACATAAATAAACAAAAATATTTGCGTGATGTAGCTGCGAATAGAGTACGCGAAAGTCGGCAAGCAATGGGCGTGTAAGATGATGTCACAGCGTGAACGGCTCGCAGCGCGTGGGCCTGATAGATAGATACCGAGGGCCTTGGCTAATGGTAATGCGGACATACAGAATATTAACGTTTCAACAGTCAAACTGGTTAAAATCATACGTTGACTTTAATACAGTTTTGCGAAATTCGGCAACAACAAAATTTTGTAGGGATTTATTTAAATTGTTCATAAATGCTTTTTTCGGTAAAACGATGGAAAATGTGAAAAATCGCAAAGACATAAGATTAATTATGAGTTGGGACAATTTTTACCGAGTATTTTGTCGCCATACACATGTGAAAGGTTAAAATTGTATATAACCAACATACATAGGGTTTTTTCATACTTGAAATCTCGAAAACAGTCATGTATGACTTTTAAATAATTTTAGAAAGAACAAATTTGGTGTACCTACGTAAAAAAGTGTTCACCGATGATTGATTTTTATTGCGTAATTTCGGAAAACCCCGATATATTTGTCACTTCAAATTACCAAGAACGAAACTCATTTAATATAATTAAAAGCGTTTCTGTGTCTGGTAAAATGAAAGACGAAATTTCAGAGGATCCGATTGTAGGTTTTTATGGCACTGGGGCCAAGGCTTATTGAGTCTTAAAATAATTAGCTGAAAAAATCTAACGGTATTAAAAAATCAGTAATCGAAAAGAAACTTCACATGGAAGATTATAAGAACATCGTGGAGCACGGCGCCGGCGGTTTAATTTTTTGAAAGATGAAAACCTTTCGTAGCGAATTACATAATGTTTATACAAAACTTATAAATAGGATAGCTCTAAGCGGAAACGATGATAAGTGTTATGTAATTCCATTATCTACAAAAACTCTACAATGGGGTCATACAGACATACAATTTTATTAAACTGATCCCCATGAAAATATCAACAACTTGCAAGTTGTGTTAGACTCGTTTCTTACAGAACAGTAAAGATTACAAGGTTTATTGGGTGTTTAAAACGCTTTTATCACAACAACAGCAATAAAATTACACGGAAAATTCATACCCTTATTTTAGTTGTATTTATTTATTTGTTTATTTAATTAAGATATTTATTTACTTAGCTGTTTTTATATCCTTATTTTTGTTGTATTTATTTACTTGTTTGTCAATTTATTTATACATTTATTTACTTACCTATTAAATTATTTAACTTCTTCACTTTTTTAAATTATATTTTTAAAGTGTAGCTTTATACAAAATGTTGTCATACATTTTTGCCATTGTTTAAGTGTTTGTGTACGCTTAACTAAAATAGGGTATTAGTACCTTAATTATAAAGTAAAGTAAGTTTTCAATTTTAAAGTTAAATAGAAAAGTTCTGAGGACCCACAGTCAAATACATCGACATTCTCAAAGTTGAATATAAAACGAATTTAACCTTGGCAAGTGCATCTAAATTCACCACTCTCGAACAAGGGACTTTGACTTAAGTTTCTCCTTGACAAGGACATTGAATGTCACCACCCTCGAACAAAAGGCTTTGACTTTGACCCTAACCTTGACAAGGTGACTTTAAACTTGGCTTTGAAGTGACTTTGACCTTGACTTTGACTAAGACTTTAAAATAAAATGACTTTGAAATTATTCACCTTGACAAGGACATTGATGGGCGCCACCCTTGAACAAAGGGACTTGCCCTTCATTTTTAGTATAAAGATGGGTTACCTACTCAACCCAAATTCAGTTTAATTCAAACTACCGTCTGAGTTCTACAACACATACAAAATATATCAAAATATTTTTAATTTGTTGGTCTTAGAAGATGACCAGGCAGAAATGGATTTAAATAAATTTAACAAAAAAATGGTTTTTGAACCATTAAAAAAAATATATAAAAAAATAGCGGCATCCACTTTTACATAACTCTAAAAAAATTAAATTTTGAAATGTTTTTGCAGGTAGTTGGTACTTTGCTAAGGGACCACGTGGTAACCCTTCAAGATAGGCAAAAAATAAAAGTGCATTTACTAATCTTCTTTTTCATAAGAAATCCGGGTATATAAAAAAAATAAAAATTGAAAAAATGTTAAAAAGTTAACCTATTTGAAAAGAAATTTGAAGGTGAAGGAATGTTTTTTAGCAACGAAACTAATCGAAAATTACTGCGCACGGCTTTTTTTGTTTTTTTTGTAAGGTATAAATAAAAAAAAGCACTGAAATCAAAACAAAAAAATTAGGTAGAGGCAACAAACTACACAGGGGGTCAGTTTTGCTTTTAAGAGCCTAAATTAAGCCGTTTCTGAGTTATCATCATTTAAAGTTCTTGCAAAATTTTTTTAACCTTTTAAATCCTTTTAAATTGTGTTACCTTAAAAACTTAACCTTTTAAAATTTTGTAACCCTAAAAGACCTTGAAAAATTTAGAAAACTTTGTACTCTTGATAATTTTACTATGACCTTGACTGCCCTCTAAAATTGTGTAACCGTAAAAAACCGTAAAAAATCTAGAAAATTTTGTACCCGTGAAAAATTTTACCTTGACCTTGACTGCCCTTTTAAATTGTGTAACCTTGAAAGACAACTTTGTACCCTTGAAATGACGTTGTCCCTGACTGCTTATTCCACAATCACCAGAATTTGCCCTTGGAAGTATATTGGAATACATATAAATACACCATGGTGGTTTTATCAGTTTATCTTAAAAGTTTGTTGTTATTAGTATTAGCATTTAAAATGGTCACAAGTACTAATAATAATAAACGTCAAGTTGCCGTAGTTCGATGTTTTTCTATTATTGGTCGGCAAATGTGTGCAAAGTGTGGCCAATACAAAAAATTGTTGGAATGTATGCAAAACGTGCAGGCCAATTACACGTGGGGAGTTGCCCATTTCCATTAATTTAAGCCCTCCATCGTCGCCTCCAGCATCACCACCACCACCTCGATCCTTAACACCATCCGATGATGAGTTGGAACGACAAGTACCACTTCATGAGTCTGAGACTACGTAATGTAGTCCCTACCAACAATACGAACTCGCGAGGAATTCCGCCAATTGGGTTTTCGCGTCGACATGGATACGTCCGACGAGGAGACCCCAACGACGTAATGTGGTAACTCGCGAGGATTTCCACCCTTTTACTAGTTTTAGAATTATTTGTATATACTTTTTTCACTTTAGTGTTTGTTTATTTTTAACATTCAGGTATGTAAATAAAATTAGGAATTTTACCAATTTTGTTTTCATGTTAGCTTTATATTTATTTGTAATTTTTTTTTACATATTAGTCATTTTTTTGTCCTTTTGCTTTATAAAATAAAATTTTATGTATATAATACTTTTTTAATCTCTTTTAGATTTAGAAGTTGCAACAGTATTTTTTAAATAAATAAAACTTCGTTTAGTATAATATGTGTTTATTCTAAAAATACTCTTAAACAATATATAAAAATAGTTTAAAATATGTGCTAACCTAAACTACATTAATACAAAAAATATTTAAAAGTAAAAAATGCCTTAAATTACATAAAATTACATACACTTCATTAGATAGATTTATTTGTTACAGTTCCATTCAAAATATTATAAGAAAAAAATGAGTCATGTATAATTAATGCATTTACTTTAGTATCTTTCGGAAAATGGCTCTTGCTCGTTTGAAACTCGAACTTTACATCGAACGTAGAAGATCTGATGGCTTCTGGCTAATGGCTACAATCAATGACAAACACTGGATTTTTAAAATACTCGTTTAAATTCATTAAAGGATCATTGGTTTCACGCCCATAAAAAAACAAGATTAAAATTTTTTATAAGCATAATAGGCTGAGGCATATAGTTTTTTCGAAAAATTAGTGTTTCATTTTTTGTATGGGTAAACTGTAGAATTTAAATAAATTCTAACGTCACTTATATCTGAAGAAGTAAATTGCGTTGCATCTTTTACTCTATTATCCATAATGTTATTATTTTGAAAATAAATTATGATTTATTAAGGTTTTTCCAAACTCGTGCTAGTCCCTTCAGCCCCAACGTCTAATGAAGTTTGTCGAAGGCTAGGAAGTTGGTATAGATCCCAATTTCTGTAGGACATCTGGATATTTGCATTGCTTCCACCTTTGTTAATACGTGACATTATTTTTTATTTTTGACGGTCATCGGGAATAATATAACGAATTTTCCACTCACCAATTTTTTTTTATCTTTGTACAAACCACGAAGGCTAAAAGCCTACATACTAACGTACCGTGGGTGTCTTAAGCGAGGTAAGAGGTTTGTTTGTTGACACAGGACTTAAATACTTGAAGATTTGGGGGAAGGAAAAACCTCCGCGGGCAGCAGGTTCCACATTCTAGAAACTCTAGGGATAAAAAAACGAACAAAGTGGGAGGTTCGGGGCCTGTCCAATTAGACTGTATAGGGATGCTTACGACCGGCACAACGTGTTTCTCTGTTGGGAACCGTAAGTGGAGGAACTATACTGGACAATTCTTCAGAGCAGAAGCCATGGAAGTACCTATAAAAAAGCGATAAATCCCCCACAGCCCGACGATGGCCAAGAGAGGAAAGCTTTTCTGTAAGTGAAGGATCATTACTAAGACGAATAGCTCTTCTGTGAATGGAATCAAGAATGCTTAGTGTTATGGGGGACACCATGCCCCAGATATGAAAGATTGAATATTTCAAGGGAGGTCGGATTTGGGACACATACAAAGTGTATAAATTAGAAGAGGAAAAATACTTTTTGACTCGAAAGAGAAATCCAAGCTTTTTGAAGCTGCTGTGGCTATAGATACAATGTGTTTATGCCAATTAAGGTTACTTTCAAATGTGACGCCCACAAGATTAAAGGTGTCTTTGCTTAGTAAAACTTGGCCGCTCATAAGTAGAGAATGAGTATTTAATGACTCTTTTCGCGACAAGGAACATGATTGTGTTTTGGATGCATTTAAATGGACGAGATTTTTGGCGCCCCAATCCAATACTAAATTAAGATTAGAATTTCTTTGGGTTGGATTTAGGTCGAAATAAAAATACGTCTTAGGATGAAAAACGTTCTGTATTTGCCGACGTTTCGGCCTAAATTAGGCCATCCTCAGGGCACTAAAATATAGGATTCTATGTATTTTTAAGTTGATAATTACTTGAGAAGTAACATAATAATGTTTTAAAAACACCAAACTGAACCTTTGCAATAAAAACAATAATAGACAACAAACACACAATTAAAAATCAGAGTAATGAACATATATAAAATAAATCCAAAAAAAAAATATATATATATATATATATATATAAAATTATTAACAACCAGGTATTACTTACATCCAAAATATTTCTCCTGTGTTAAATATGTTATAATGATCAGGAACATGCTAATATTATGAGCTTGGAGTTTTTGTTTTTGTTTGGTCATACACATATACCAATATCTATCAATTTACACAACCATTACAAGCTAGGCATACACAAAAAAAAAACACTAATTTACGACGAGACGTCTAAAATTATTTACTGGGTAGATGCCAATATAGTGAATGCGTGGAATTAAAGAATTTCGACACAGATAAGGAACCAAAAACAAATTTTTCCCCCTTTTTTTTCCCCTTGAGTTATACAGGATGTTGTATCTGTTTTAGCACGTTATGATAAATTACACTTAATTTTTCAACATCTTGTTTTTTATTAATGTTGGTGGGATGTTTTTTTATTTCTATCATTTCATTGACCAATCGTTTTTTGTAATTATTTTGTTTGCCTAAAATTGAGGTATTGTTAAAATCAAAACTATGTTGTTTGTCATCAAAATGTTCCGCAAGTGCGGTTTTATTTTGTGTGTTGATTAAATTAGATGGTTTTATACTCCTCTGATGTTCAGATATACGTGTCTTTAGATATCTACCAGTTTGGCCGATGTACACTCCACTACAGTCGTTACAATTTATTTTGTATACTACATTGCTGTTCAGATCTCTCGGTGTTCTGGTTTTCTGTTTTGAAAACAACTTGTTTACTTTATTTTCATTTTTAAAAGCTATTTTTGTGGTATCGTTACTGAGCTGTCTAGCAATTCTTTCGGAGAGGTCTCCTACATACGGAATTTTAAAGTACTTGGATTGGTTTTCAGTAATAGATTTTGGTTTTTGTTGAGAATGGAAAAGTAACTTTTGGTTAGTTTTTTGGGATAATTATTTTTAGTTAAATATTCCATTATGTTATTAAGGTTTTTTTGTGAAAATCAGGATGTGATAGTTTTGTTGCTCTATTTTTAAGATTGTTTATAATGTTAATTTTTTGTTTAAAGGAATGTTCAGAGCGAAAATTAAGGAACCTCTCGGAAAATGTTGTCTTATGATACCAGTCTGTTTTTATCTTGTTATCATCAGTTCTTATCAATAAGAGATCTAGAAATGGTATAGAGTTATTGTTTTCTTTTTCTATAGTAAATTGTAGTCTTGGGTGAAAATTGTTAAATACATCTAGAGTATGATTTATTTTATCTTTAGGGATGCAAGTAATTATGTCATCGACGTATCGTTTAAAAATGGTAGTGGGAAACCCAAATTCTTAATGCATTCTGTTTGTAGTTCTGACATGACGACGTCTGAACAGCTTGGAGACAAGCAGTTACCCATGCCAAGACCAAAAATTTGTTTATAAAAGATATTATTAAAATTAAAATAGCTGTTATCAAAACAAAACTCCAAGAGATCTATAAAAGCTTCTAGAGTTAATTTACAGTGGTCTTTAATCATGGACCATCTTTTTTAAGGAGGTCTATGGTGAGATCAGTTGGTATATTGGTAAATAGAGAAACAACATCTAACGATACCAACACATGGTTATCAGGAATTTGAAAATCCTGTATGAAGGCCGCCATTTCGAAGGAGTCTTTGACATAATATTGATCTTTAGTAAAGGCTAGAGATATTAAATTTGACAAATATTTTGTTAAAGAGTAAGTTGGAGATCCTACAAAGCTAACGATTGGTCTAAGAGGTACATTAGTTTTATGTATCTTAGGCTGAAAGTACATTTTAGGAAAAACACCATTGTTGCATTTTATATGTTTAGCTTGTTCTTTTGATAAAAAGTCAAGATTTGTCAATTTATCAATCAATTTGTTTAATTTATTTTGAATTGAGACAGTAGGGTCTTTATTTAACACTTGGTATGTGTTAGTATCTGACAATAGCTGTGAAGTCTTTTTAAGAATTCTGATTTATCATATGCAACAGTGGTATTGCCCTTGTTAGCTTTTAGAATTAGTATCTCAGAATTCGCATTCAAAAATGTTTTTGTCTCCCTCTCTATTTTTAAGAAAAAATCAGTCTTATGTTTAGGAGCACCGTTTAAGAAGTTGGTTATGGTGTTTACAATTAAATTACGTTTTTGATTCTTGGTGTCCTCATCCGGATAGAAATCTATTGCATACTCACAGTCAATGATAAGCTGTTCTATTGGAAATTGTTTGTTGTTATAGGGTAGGTTAAAATTATCTCCAAGCGAGAGAAGATATTTAACATTTTCTGGAAACTCGGTTTTGGTGAGATTAACAAACCACTTATCATCAACTCTAAGCTTTAAAGTGTTACCCTTTTGTTCTTGTATTAACCTATTAATTTTATTTTTTGTTTTGTCGACGTCGTCATGTCAGAACTACAAACAGAATGCATTAAGAATTTGGGTTTCCCACTACCATTTTTTAAATGATACGTCGATGACATAATTACTTGCATCCCTAAAGATAAAATAAATCATACTCTAGATGTATTTAACAATTTTCACCCAAGACTACAATTTACTATAGAAAAAGAAAACAATAACTCTATACCATTTCTAGATCTCTTATTGATAAGAACTGATGATAACAAGATAAAAACAGACTGGTATCATAAGACAACATTTTCCGAGAGGTTCCTTAATTTTCGCTCTGAACATTCCTTTAAACAAAAAATTAACATTATAAACAATCTTAAAAATAGAGCAACAAAACTATCACATCCTGATTTTCACAAAAAAAACCTTAATAACATAATGGAATATTTAACTTAAAATAATTATCCCAAAAAACTAACCAAAAGTTACTTTTCCATTCTCAACAAAAACCAAAATCTATTACTGAAAACCAATCCAAGTACTTTAAAATTCCGTATGTAGGAGACCTCTCCGAAAGGATTGCTAGACAGCTCAGTAACGATACCACAAAAATAGCTTTTAAAAATGAAAATAAAGTAAACAAGTTGTTTTCAAAACAGAAAACCAGAACACCGAGAGATCTGAACAGCAATGTAGTATACAAAATAAATTGTAACGACTGTAGTGGAGTGTACATCGGCCAAACTGGTAGATATCTAAAGACACGTATATCTGAACATCAGAGGAGTATAAAACCATCCAATTTAATCAACACACAAAATAAAACCGCACTTGCGGAACATTTTGATGACAAACAACATAGTTTTGATTTTAACAATATCTCAATTTTAGGCAAACAAAATAATTACAAAAAACGATTGGTCAATGAAATGATAGAAATAAAAAACATCCCACCAACATTAATAAAAAACAAGATGTTGAAAAATTAAGTGTAATTTATCATAACGTGCTAAAACAGATACAACATCCTGTATAACTCAGGGGAAAAAAAAGGGGGAAAAAATTTGTTTTTGGTTCCTTATCTGTGTCGAAATTCTTTAATTCCACGCATTCACTATACTGGCATCTACCCAGTAAATAATTTTAGACGTCTCGTCGTAAATTAGTGTTTTTTTGTGTATGCCTAGCTTGTAATGGTTGTATAAATTGATAGATATTGGTATATGTGTATGACCAAACAAAAACAAAAACTCCAAGCTCATAATATTAGCATGTTCCTGATCATTATAACATATTTAACACAGGAGAAATATTTTGGATGTAAGTAATACCTGGTTGTTAATAATTTTATATATATATATATATATATTTTTTGGATTTATTTTATATATGTTCATTACTCTGATTTTTAATTGTGTGTTTGTTGTCTATTATTGTTTTTATTGCAAAGGTTCAGTTTGGTGTTTTTAAAACATTATTATGTTACTTCTCAAGTAATTATCAACTTAAAAATACATAGAATCCTATATTTTAGTGCCCTGAGGATGGCCTAATTTAGGCCGAAACGTCGGCAAATACAGAACGTTTTTCATCCTAAGACGTATTTTTATTTCGACCTAAATCCAACCCAAAGAAATTCTAATCAGTAAAACAGAGGTCACTTTTCAAAAAAATCAACTAAATTAAGATCCTGCAAAGGGGATATCTGCATCGCTCTGCGTTTGTTTTCCAAATCAGGTTTAGTGATGGGTTTAGGAACCTGAAAACTGGAGTAAAGGGTACTATCGTCGGCGAAACTATGAATGGAATTAGTTGTGGACGAGAGAAGGTCGTTGATGTGAAAAAGAAGAATGTTGGTGCCAGAACTGAGCCCTGAGGCACTCCAGCATTTACTTGGTGAAAGCTTGAAGAATGGCCGTCCACAATAACCGATATACGTCGATCAGATAGATAACTAGAGAGCCAAGTACAGAGTTTAGTTGAAAGACCGTAGGAGGGAAGTTTATTACTTATTTTTTAAAACTTTATATTGACTAGAATGAACACGTCGAGTTTTGAAGGGTAGAAATAAATTAAAACTAAGCCGCGCTCGTTGCTGTTCCGGTGGGGTCGACAGCGTCGATCACCGGTGTTAAGCATTGTAAAGCGCGGCCATAACTGGATGAGTGACCGCCGACCAGGCACCCGGTGCTCATGGGTGAGCGGACGGACCAAGAAGCAACCATCCAAGTTATGGAATGAATGGCGTTTAAATGGGAAGAAGTAGGGTCAGGGCAAAATAAGCCTCTAGGCTGCAGCGCACCCTCTAAGGGGGTGGTGGTTGAACCAAAGTGGGAACACCCTTATTTGCTTTTAAAAAGTATAGTACCTCAACCGAAAAACTTTAGTCGGTGATTCTACAAAAAAAAAAAAATAGGAAAAAAACGTTATATGAACATATGTCCTTAACGTCTTAGTTTCTGAACTACGAGTTGTTCAAAATTTAAAAAAAATGTTTTTTTTTCAATATAGGAGTTTGCAAAAGTACAAGCAATTATTAAAATAAATTCCTGCTTAATATTAAAAGTGCCTTTATGGTAATTTTGACAAACCCTATAAGATACTTAGGTGATAATTTTTCTGAAAAAATTGGTTTGTTGTATCAAGAACAGCTTGGTTGTCTTCCTTTAAACCCCAACCCAATGGTAAAAGGCTTTTGCTTGGCTGGAACCAAATGAAACCACGGTTTTTCAGCTGTTGTGATTCCGGGTTTTCGCACAACTGCTACTTGTTCACCTCCCATTACATAACGGATGTTATCAAATAGAACCAATATTTTTTGTTGCATCTTTAGGCTCGAAAGTACCTTCAATATAAATGTAGCTATCAGATATATTTAAAATTATATCTTGAAGATATACTGGAATACATATTTTTTTCGAATTTTGAAATTATGTATAGGGTTTGTAGGTGTGTTCTTGTAAACTTATAATCGAGTTACCTAAAATAGGCTCATTGAAGACTTTTCACTACTCATAAACATTTTTTATTTATTTTTAGGTTTTAACCCAGATAACTTTAAAAAGTGTAAATCATTTTTAGAGAGCTATTGTCGTCGTCGTTGCCGCTGACTGCGATAATGTCCTTTCGCTGCGAGATTCGAACTACGAATGACTGTTGATTGATGGTTTTTTTTTATTTTTATCCTTGCTTTTGTTGAATTAAAGATAGCAAATGGTATTGTCCATTAAAGCACATAATTACACAATTTTTTCAATTCCAACTTAACAATGATTTTTTCTCCTTTAAAATCTATTAGGTTACCGTTATCATCCAAGATGCGTAGCGTAATGTTGGCAATAAACTGATGACCAGTCGCAGTAAGCGGCATATAAATAATATTTTGATGTTCTTTTGTTATTTTATATCCTGGTTTAACGTCAATGTCAAATTCGTATAATACATGACATTCGTTCGAATTTAAATGTGTCCCAGGTGTAATGTTACAATCAACTCTTATTATACGAACATTCATTATATCAAACTTGTAATGTGGATTCATGTTTCTGATTACTTTTTAATACCTCTCTATTAAAACTAAATATTTTACCAATGCTGTTTGTACAAGTAAAATGTATAAAAACACGTGTCTTCGTTTTTATACCTTTATTAACAATGGAACGTAACTATGGTTACAACAACGACAAAATCTACTCTTGTCAATGTCTCGAAGTTTACAACACAAAAGTCGAATTTATACTGACTGATCCGAGGTTTCCCGTCGCCCTTTTATAGTATGATGGAAGAGTAAAGAATGATCTAGAATATTCGAGAAATATCGTGAAAATTCCATAGTACAGGATGGCATAAAAGTTCTTAATGGATAATTCGGGCGTTTTCGGAAACCTTCGAAAGTGATGAAAGAACTTGGATAAATTAAGGTAAATTATTTAAATAAATTAACAAACTAAATTAAATGATCCTAACTCTCTAAAATTCTATAACCTAAACACATTTTTGAAAGTCTGTAACATTGCCCCCTTCCAAGTTTTGATCGTCTCGATCAAGTATCTTCACTGTCTTGATAACGGCTTAGCCTTTCTAGATGTACTACTTTCATCTTTGCCTGTGGACTCTTCTGTATACGGTACACCAGATCATTAAGCCGTGTCACCACTTTATATGGTCCCTCCCATGACTTCTGTAGTTTCGGTGAACGCCCCTTGGTTCTTCTTGGATTGTATAACCAAACTTTTTCACCGACGACAAATCCCTGATGGTTAGCTTTCAAGTCATAGCGGGATTTCATACGGTCACTTCCTTTTTGTAACTTGGTACGCACCTCTTCATGTATCCTCTGTAGCTGTTTACTTAGTTGACTTACATAGTCTTCTGCTGGTTCTTCATTGGTGGAAGGTCGTCCTGTAAGCAAGTCAACTGGAAGGCATATTTCCGCTCCGAAAATGATTTTAGCAGGTGTTTCGCCAGTAGTTTCGTGAATCGCGGGCAGTATGCTAATAAAAACGGCTGTATACAGTTATCCCAGTCACTTTGTTGGTCATTTACTTTAATTTTCAGGTAGTTATCAAGTGTTCTGTTAAACCGCTCTACCATACCATCGGACTGGGGATGAAGAGGTGTTGTTCTTGTTTTATGGATTCCCAGGAGATTACAAAGGTTCTTGAAAAGATCGGACTCAAAGTTTCTGCCTTGATCGGAATGTATTTCTCTAGGAACTCCATAGCGACAAATCCATTGTTGAAATAATACATCGGCAACAGTGATAGCTTCTTGATTTGGGATTGGGTAGACTTCTGGCCATTTACTAAAGTAATCCATCGCTACCAATATATAGCGATTCCCTGATTTACTAACTGGAAATGGCCCTGCTATGTCTATGGCAATTCTTTCAAAAGGTGCCCCTACATTGTATTGCTTCATCTTGCCATGGCTTCGTGTTTTGGGTCCCTTGCTGGAAGCGCAGTCCTTACACCTTCGGCACCAGTCTTTTACGTCTGCACGGCTTCCCAGCCAGTAGAACCTTTCTCGAACCTTTTCAAGAGTCTTCATAACTCCGAAATGGCCACCTCCTACACCATTATGCAAGGCTTGCAATACTTCAGGGATCCTTTTGGTTGGTAGGATTATCTGATGTTTATGGGTTTTGCCGTCAGAACTTTCCCAGACCCTTTGTAATAGGCCATCTTTAATAATCAAAGAGTCCCATATGGCCCAGTACCCTTTATGTCTTGGAGACTTGGAGGCTATTTTCTGATATGGTGGTCTTTCCAAATTCTCTGTCTTAAGTTTGATAATGTCTCCAAGATCGGGATCTTCTAGTTGTTCTTTGGCCAAGATCTTAGGATCCCATTCTTGAGAGCACTGGAGACGTGTTCTTCGGCAGTGAAATTCATCAGGATCTTCATGTTCTTCTCGTCTGCTGCAGTGTTTACAATCATCCGGGCAAGGTCGTCTTGATAAAGCGTCAGCATTCTTATGGTTCAGTCCCCTTCGATGTTCAATTTTGAAATCATATTCTTGAATGCGTTGTAGCCATCGTGCTATCTGACCTTCAGGATTCTTGAACTGAAGCAACCATTTAAGTGATGCATGGTCCGTTCTTAGGTGGAATTTCTGGCCATACAGGTATTTATGAAAATGCTCTAGGGATTTAACAATAGCCAAAAGTTCTTTTCTGGTGACACAATAATTTCGTTCAGGTTTGGAAAGGACTTTGCTAAAATAGGCTATTACTTTTTCTTGGCCATCTTGCATCTGTGACAAAATTCCACCAATAGCAGTGTTGCTTGCATCAGTGTCCACAATAAATGTTTGATTTGGTTGTGGATATGACAACACCAGGGGATTGCACAGGGCTTTCTTTAGGTGTATAAAAGCTGCTTGACAATCTTCAGTCCATTCATAGTTGTTGTTGTTTTCCGTAAGACGATGTAATGGTCTAGCAATATCAGCAAACCCATGTATGAACCGTCTGTAATAGGTACACAGTCCCAGAAAACTTCTAATTTCATGCTTGTTCTTTGGTATAGGCCAGTTCTGGATAGCTTCTGTCTTCTCTGGATCGGTTCTTACTCCATCTTCTGTAATTATATGCCCCAGGTACTTGACTTCTTTCTGGAACAGGTGACATTTCTTTGGGCTAAGCTTCAGCTGGGCGGATCTAAGCTTTTGAAAAACCTCTTCAACATTTTTCAGGTGGTCATCAAATGTTTTCCAAGAATTATTATGTCATCAAGGTATACTAAGCATGTTTTCCAAGTTAGTCCCCGTAGTGTTAACTCCATCAAACGTTCAAATGTAGCAGGGGCATTGCATAGTCCAAAGGGCATAACATTAAATTGCCACAGTCCGGTCCCGGTCGAGAAAGCAGATTTTTCCTTATCTTCCGGATGAAGTTCTACTTGCCAATAGCCACTTTTTAGGTCTAATGTGGAAAACCATTTTGACCCCGTCAGTGTGTCTAGGGTATCGTCAATTCGTGGTAGTGGAAAACTGTCCTTCTTCGTGACGTCATTTAGTCTTCTGAAGTCAACACAAAATCTGGTGGAACCATCTTTCTTCTTAACTAGGACTACTGGAGATGACCATGGGCTCTGGGATGGTTCTATGATGCCTTGATTTTGCATGTCTTCAAGTAACTTTTCAACTTCTTCTTTCTTGGCTAAAGGAATTCTTCTGGGCGGTTGTTTTATCGGTGATGCGTCTCCAGTATTTATTCGATGTTGCACTACACTGGTTTTACCCAAATCTTTTTCGGATAAAGAGAAAACATCTTGATTTCTTCTTAATAGTTCTTCCAGCATAGATACTTGGACTGGGTCTAACAAGGATTTTGATGAAATCACCAGGTCTTGTAGAGCATCAGGTAGTTTACGTGTGGAGACTCCTGCGGGTGTGGTACAGGGATAGGTAACTATCATAGCTGCAGGTTGACAGGTACCGATTTTGTCACCCATTTTAACCTGTTGAGGGAAATCTTTCAGGTTCATCATTCTCACAAATACCATATTTCCTTTGGTTTGCGCCAAAGTTCTTGCTGGTAGAATTCCTTTAGCGTATAACGGACAATTTTCTACTGGTTCGACTAAAACTATTTCACCTTCTTCTGAGTCTTCAAACCTTGCCTGTATGATGCTTTCTGAGTTTGGCGGTAGAATGACATCTTCTGTGAGGATAACTTCGCGAATCGAAGCTTCACTCCTCCGTGGTAATCTCATTACGATCTCTTCATTATTTGTTCGCAGTACCCGTTGTGGAAGGTCTAGTACAAACTTCTGATTCTCCATAATGTCAAGGCCAAGGATAACTTCGTCCAGGATGTCGGCAACAAACACGACATGGATAAATGTTGTTGTTCCTAGGGTTATTCTGGCTTCATGTATGCCTTTAATTGGTATCACTTCTCCATTAGCAGCTTCCAAGAGGTAATTCTTTTCAGGGCGGAATATTTTACAGTGAGCAACGATGTTCGGCCTCACGATGGTATGTGTGGAACCAGTGTCTAGAACCATCTCGCATTCCCGACCGCATACGTTTCCAGGTACTACCAAGCTGGAGCCATTGTTCTGCAGCCGGGATACTCTAATTATTGTTGTTGATGGGGCTTGGTAGCACTCTAGCCAGCTTTCGCCCCTTGAAGCTGGCTACTGGGAGTTTTCCGGATCGCTAGCAAGGGCATTTGACTTGGTACAATTTCTTTGAATATGCCCCTCTTTGCCACACTTCCAGCACAGGATGCCATTTTTTCGTCGGAAGGTCATACTGTTATCCCCATCGGTTTTGCTTTTTACGTACGATTTCTTGTAATTCTTTTTATTAATCTGGACAATTCGTCATTTGAATTGGCGTCTTGTGGTACAAAATTCGTTCTTCTAAGTCTTGGCTGATTCCTGGATGTTTGCTTAGCTGTCTCAAATTGAAGTGCATAGGCAAGAGCTTCCAGACATTTTTTTAATTCTGGCCATTCTTAAAGCCTGATTCATATCTGAATCACGTAGACCTTCAATGAAACTACCCACGGCTAGTTCTTGTTTTATTTCTTCTGGGTATGTCGGGTATGTCAGATTAATTAAACGTACGATGTCAGCTTCGTATTCCTGAAGGCTTTCGTTATATTTCTGTCTTCGTCCCTGGAGCTGCGCCTTATAAACTTCCTGCAAATGTGTCTCGCCATATCTCATTTCCAGGAACATTACAATTGATTGATAGTCGCCTTGTTTTCTTCAGGAATATTTCTTAATACCTCCATGGCTTCACCTCGTAAAGCAAGCACCAGTGCGCGTGCCTTTTCTGGTAAACTCCAATTATTGCCGTTCGCAGCAGCTTCAAATTGTCTAAGGTACGTAACCCACGGTACCTTACCGTCAAAAGTTGGTGGTTTCATAAGAGTTCCTGAAGTACCACATCCTGAAACGACACCAGTACTGGCTATATTTTGAATTTGCCGGTGTAATTGTTGCACTTCATGTTGCATTTGACCTTGGACTTGATTAACTTTGTCTTCAACTAACTTGCTGTATTTCTTGCATTTCATCTTTAGTATCTTCTTTGCAAAGTTTTATTTCAAGCAACATTTCCTTTCTCATCTCATCTTGGCATTGATGAAATTCTCCCCTCAGGTGTTCTCGAATCTTTACTATCTTCTCTTTTATCTCTTGCTTCATTTGTTCTTGTCCTTTTTTATGTCTTTTTGAATTTTCTCGATTTGTTGTCTCGTTTCTGCTTGACTGATTTTGATTTCCCGCTTCATTTCTGTTTGATTTGTCTTCATTTCTTCTTGACTTTTTTTCATTTCTTCTTGACTTTTCTTCATTTCTTCTAAATTGGTCTTCATTTCATTTTTAATGTCTTCTTTCATGGCTTCTTGGCTTGTCTGCATTTCTTTCTTTAGGTCTTCTTTCAGGGATTCTTGGCTTTTCTTCATGTCTACTTTAAGGGATTCTTGTTTTTCCATCATTTGTTTAATTAGTGCACTTAACTCCTCCATAACTACTTGCTGTCTTTGTCTTGTCTCAACTGGCATTCACTCTTCTTACCACTTCGGCTTCCTTGGGTATCCTCGTTCCGCTTCTGACACCAAATGTTCCAAAACACCTCGTATAAAAACACGTGTCTTCGTTTTTATACCTTTATTAACAATGGAACGTAACTATGGTTACAACAACGACAAAATCTACTCTTGTCAATGTCTCGAAGTTTACAACACAAAAGTCAATTTATACTGACTGATCCGAGGTTTCCCGTCGCCCTTTTATAGTATGGTGGAAGAGTAAAGAATGATCTAGAATATTCGAGAAATATCGTGAAAATTCCATAGTACAGGATGGCATAAAAGTTCTTAATGGATAATTCGGGCGTTTTTCGGAAACCTTCGAAAGTGATGAAAGAACTTGGATAAATTAAGGTAAATTATTTAAATAAATTAACAAACTAAATTAAATGATCCTAACTCTCTAAAATTCTATAACCTAAACACATTTTTGAAAGTCTGTAACAATATTTAGACCTAATTTCACACTTTAGGGTATAATTATTATTTGGTATTAATGACAAAATGTTTTCGTCTTTATCATTAGTTGATACTTGTATTGCTGTAATCCTTGCCTTTTCTATATAACTAATTTCATAAGCTCCAGGAGTTATTTTTAATAATGTTGGTCTCTGTTTTTTTCTGTATCCAAAGCAGTTGTTTTTTTTCCGTAAAGGTAAAAATAGAATTAAAGCTGTAAAATCCCAAAAGTGCCTAACCATATTGACTTGATGCATTCAACGCGATTGGTGGAAGAAGTTTAAGCTTAAGATATTATTTGGCCCCGTCAGGGTGAATGTGTGCGACATGACTGATGCTAATTATATCATTGTTAGCATTGCTTGGAAAAACGACCCCAAATAGTGACAAAATATACAGGGTGTCTTATTTAAAAGTTTACCTTTTTATTTTTCTTAAGTTTATAATGTTTATTTGTTTTTTTGATGCTCAAAAGATAATAGATGAAAAAGTATAAAACTTTTTTCTATTTTTTTGGTAATAGTAACTAAATAAAATCCCTGTACATTTTACTTATTTTGATAACTCTAATTTAATTAAGTTTATTTAAAGCTGTCCCATGAAATTTATACAGACTGTCCACGGATGAGGTTAACAAGAGAACAAATGGACCAAAACTTTCATTTTTCGAAAAAAGTCACTCTTCATAAAAAAAATTCTTGTAAAAAACATAGAATTCATGCGGAGAAAAGAATGAGTTAATGTTTGTATACAGGGTTCGCAAAAACTTAAAAACATATTTTTTTTTCAAGAATAAACCACCTTTATTTTTCGTTTTTAAGCCAAATATCATTTAGAAATTTTATTTAAAAAGGTATTTTAAATTACCTAATTTTAATTTTTTTATTTAAATAACCTAAAAACTCTCATATTTTGCTTTTTAGACGCTTGCTGCTTAAAATTCCTACACAACACAAGTTTTTAGCTGTAAACGACTGTGATCAAGGCGTTTTCACCAAATTATGGAGTTCAATAAAATTTTGTAATATTGCTTTTATCGATTACAAACACTATTCTAAATAAATGTTCCCTATGACATTTTCCCTAAAACTAAAAAAAGGTAGTTTACTCTTGGACAAAAATCATGTTTTTAAGTTTTTGCGCACCCTGTATACAAAATCAACATTTTCTCTTCGTGAATTCTATTTTTTTACCAATTGAATTTTTTTTTTTAAATTGACTTTTTCGAAAAATGAAATTTGTGGTCTATTTTTCCTCTGTTAACCCCATCCGTGGACAGTGTGTAGATATGTAATGTACCAAACTAATGTTTAAACTTAAATTATAATATTTAATATCGCAGTTTCCTTTTTATAAAGAGACAAAATTGCATATATAAAGGTAATGTTTCATTTTAAACTTGTTTTCTCGAGATAACGGTAACTTTTGAAAAATCACAATTTTGAAGTTTTTGCCAACCCTGTATCAAAATATGAAAAATAGTACATATAAACGTGGGTCCGCATGTAAAATATGAAAAAAGAATATGTATGATTTTTTCCCTATTTAAAACAGACAATTATGTCATGGCAGTTTGGCACAACAATTAATGAACACCTTGTATACTTACCGTTGGTACTAATCCGATATCTGCTCCCAAAAAAAAGAAAACTTTTTTCTTATCCTTTATGGCGTCCTGAATAAGTTTGACTTGTACAGCAACTACAGAAAGTACCTCAACTGCTATCCTATTGAATTCATCAAAACAGCCCCAACATCCGGTTTGGGCTAAACCCTAAAATTATTATAATTTGTTCATATTCTACATAAAATGTTTATAGAGAATAATGTCTGACCGAACATTAGGTTTCGGTTTTGGCCAAGAAATCAAGTTTCGGCGGCAATTAACCAAAACTGATTTCAGAAGTTTTTGTGCAAGCCGGCCTAAGTTCGTCTCTCAAGGCAACGGTTTCTTAATTTGAAAAAATATATTAAAAAATATATATTTTTTAATAAATGATTAAATCTAAATAATTATACAGTGTTTTCATTTAATGTTCCTAATTAATGCAGAATAATGGAAAAAACGCCCCAGATATCAGTATTTTAAGGTATTTTATACCACGTGAGTTTCGGTTTAGGTTTCAATTGAAACTGAAGCCATGGCAAATCGTTCAGTTTCGGTTTGGGCCGTTAAGACTCTAATATGCCTTGTTCAGATACGGCATGTAATTTGGTCGAGTGGCGAGTAATTAAGTATTTTCGTGCGTGCGGACAGTAAAAATTAGGAAAGTAGTTTAGTGTTGTAGCTGTCCACACGCACGAGAATACTTAATTACTTTCTACTCGACTAAATTACTAACCGTGTCTGAACAAGGCATTAGAGATGACTAGAACAGACAAACATCTAAAACAGGTCGTGCCATCTCAAAAGGTTCATGGACAATTGTTGCCAATAGGTAGAAAGAAGACAGTTTAAACCAATGACAAAGCGGGAAAACATTGGGTTCGCTTTTCGCTGAGAGTCACAAAATTGTTTTGATGTATGGTGAAAACATTTTTAAATCGTAAATTCGGTACTCTTTAAAAAGAAAAAAAATCACAAGAAAGTTTCAAGCAATTAAATCGGTAGGGTTGCCTCCGTGGCCGCCTTTGCTTTTACTATAGCACTTGATGTCGGCGCCTTTGTGTAAAACAGTCCAACTAATCCAAGAGGACCAAGAGCCAGTGACATTCAGATATATTTAATTTTAAGAACATATTTTATGGCTTAAAATTATATGTGTTATATCCAGTATTTTCCTTGATTATACTTACTCTATTTCCATATCTTGAATTCAATCGCTAATAAATTGGTATTGTTAGATTTTTTTTCGAAAAGTGCTTGTTTAAGAGGAACATCATTTAAAAAATAACGGTAAGATACTAAAATGTCAATTTTCAACTTATTTTGTCCCTACTCACTAAATCATTTGCCATGTATTTTTCTGACATCACATAAGGTCTTTAAAATAATTTGCGTAAGATCATGACCACCGAGATGCAATATAAAAAGTGGCTCCAAAAAACTTAAGTATGGACACGGTCTGTAGCTGGATAACCATGGGGTTTTTAAAAGTAAATACTGAGAACATATACAGGTCGGATAAGACCACAGTATAAAATTATTTTAGTCTATACAGGGTGTCTCAAAAAGTGTGACGTCTCAAAGTTATATTTTTAAATGGAACAGCCTATATTTTATGACGGGTTCTGGATTCTACTTTAAAAAATAACTCAAGTTTGTTTATAGTACCAAGTGTCTAATTTTATTCGTTTTTGTGATATTTGATTTTTTGAAAAATGCAGAGGTAAAATTAAATTGATTTTACTTTAACACTTTTAACACTTTAAACTTTAAAATGTGTAACAAGATTAGAAAAAGTCTGCCATTATCATACGTAGGTCATATCAAGATCAAATATTGTACAGGGTGATCAAAAAATAATTTCAATTTTTAGATAATCAAATAGCCATATATCTCTTATTTTAAATGGAACACCCTGTATTATTTTACGTTACATGATGACAAATAAAATACTCTTTCAAATGGTGTATAGGTTGCCTATACCTATCTTTTGTGCTTTTAGTAAAATCTGTTTTTACAAATTTTTAGTCCAAATGTTTATTTAAATTAAAGTTGGCTGTGACATAGCAGCCATTAATATTTTTCTTAAGAAAATAACAACGACCATTTATTGATTACTAGTGTTTTAGTCAGTTTAAAAGAAATTTCAATGATTTTAAATAAAAACCCTTCTTCTACAACAACAAGATGATATAATACTGGTAGGATGTGAAAAAAATGGTTTACTTTAGTCTAGAGTTAATCCTGAAAAATATTCCAGGAGAAACCATCTGATAACCTTAATAGTTGCTTTAAAAAATTTGACACAGTGATTATGGATAATGGAAGAAACGAGTTATAGGTCACAGAATGTCGTCATAACTGACCAGAGGCGTTATTAGGATTGTTTAAAAACACAAGTTTTATCATTACCACATTCAGCTGAAATAAGTGTTATTGGAAGTAGCATTATAAGCAACTAATGAATTTTTTTCTGTGAATTTTAAAAATAGTGGCAGATAATACAAAATCTTTAATTTTGTGCTTTTTTCCAACAAATTTACATTTTGCAATAACGGCTTAGTAAATAGGCATAGCTATATCCCAGCCTACTTACATTTAAATAGACATTTGGAATAAAAATATGTTAACACGGAATTTACTTAAAAAGTATAAAAATAGGTATAGGCAACCTATACACCATTTGAAAGAGCATTTGGTTTGTCATCATGTGTAATGTAAAAAAATACAGGGTGTTCCATTTAAAATAAGAGAGATATTGCTATTTGACTTTCTAAAAAATTGAAATTATTTTTTGATCACCCTGTATAATCTATGATCTTGATATGACCTACGTATGATAAGGCAGACTTTTCCTAATCTTTTGGGGTGAATCACCGACAATTCCGACAATTTATTGAAGAGATTGGAGAAAATGACTTACCTTATCATACTGCCGTACGCTGGCTTAGTTGTGGGAAAGTCCTTCATCGCTTTTTTGAACTTCGAGCAGTGATCGAAATTTTTTGAATGAAAAGCATCGCCCTCTTACTGAATTACAAAACAACGCATGGCTGTGGAAGTTAGCATTCTATGTTGATTTGACAAAACATGTGAACGAACTGAATTTGAGATTGCAAGGAGAAAACCAGCATCTTCCTGATTTATACACTAATATCAAATCATTCCGGAAGAAATTGATACTGTTTCAATCACAACTACGAAGTAAATGTTTTTCACATTTTAAAACATGTGAAATATTCAGCCACACTACTGAGACTGAGTTTCCTATCGATTTTGCAATCGAAACTTTGAGTGCTTTGAAGATAAATTTTGATACTCGTTTCTCGGACTTTGATGCCATTGCGAATCAAATTAAGATTTTTCAGAATCCTTTTGATACTGACATTGAAACCCTATCCCCGGAACTTCAAATGGAAATGATTGATCTACAGTGCAGTGATATAATTAAGAACAAATATCAAAACTCATCTTTGTTGGAATTTTATAAGAGTCTTCCACTGACACAATTTGATAATTTGCATAAATTTGCTCGTGGGCTGTTTTCTGTTTTTGGTACTACTTATTTGTGTGAGAAAACCTTCTCCAAAATGAAGTACACAAAAAATGTTTACAGATCTAAATTAACTGATGAGCATCTTAAATCTCTTTTAATAATTGGTACAAGTAAAATTAGTCCACAACTACAAACTATTGTCAGTGGAAAATCTCAATTACATAAATCTCATTAGTATTTCATATGTCATTATGTTTGTTATAAGTTATGTGTTTATTTAAAATGTATAAAATGTTAGTTGGATTCATTTCAATAATTTGTTAGTTATTATATACTGAAGTTAAATTTTCTGCATATTATACATGTCTGTGTTTCTTTATCCAACTTATCACAAAACCAATAACAATAAGCCTACAACAATGTTATGAGTTAGCGGCTAACTGTTAGCCCATGACCATATCAATGTAGATGTCATATTAATAATTATTCAACATAAAATTAGAATACTTCAGTAAACTAAATTTAATTTGCTATAAAAAATATTTGTTCTCTAAAAGGAGTTTTCAAGTATGCTAGCTCTCCGCGGGCCGGACAAAATCTGTCCGCGGGCCGGATGTGGCCCTATTCGGACATCTTAACATGGACCATTAGGACTTTAAGGTGCAGGTGATGACCAAACATGGATAATTTTAGGTCTTCTCAAACAGCTCGGTAATAATAACTTTAAGAAAAATTGTAGCTTATTTGATCATTGTGGTGTATCAAATGCAAAAAGCTTAAATAAAAATTCTCAAATTTTATCCGTATGTATGATAATTTAAATTTGAGATTTCAAGAGGTTTAATAGCTAAACCCTATATGAAAATGTATTCAGAGTTTCAAGAAAGCTACTATAAAAAGAGAAACGAGCTACTATTAACTCCCAAAAACTTTAAAAACTATGCACCCTTAATTGTAATTGATTGTTCAAGACAAAAGTGAAATCCTAAATTCCGGCATTATTGATGTAAGGCTAGAGATTGAAACAAAGGAGACTTTCCTGCCAACACAAATGCTTACTGTTTAACCATTCGTGACAAACTTCTGTAAAAATATATCACCATTAGCAGGATCTGTAAGAAAAGTTTAAATATCCTATTTTATAAGGCAATATTCTAAGAACTATTTAGCAATATGGCAACAATGAATTCTTTAATTTAAAAATAAATGCTTTACAGCAACCTACTGCTTTTTATTTTATAAGGCATTATTTTAAGCAATTATTTAGCAATATGGCAACAATGTATGTATTTTTTATTTAAAAATAAATGCTTTACTACAAACACTGCTTTCTTTATTTATTTAACACCGCTTTCTACCTGGAGTTATTATCTAAACGCAGCTATCTTTTTAGTATTTCTGACTTTTTGTATGCTTTGAATTTTGAAATTACAAGGGGTATGTTCATAAAAGTCAAGTTGGTTAAAACAAAACTGCTCTCTGACTGGTTAAACATAGGGTGCTCAGGCGCGTAGAATTTCCCTGTTTCTGATTGGTTGAAACTACAAGGGGTATGTTCAGAAAATATTATTTGGGTAAAAAATGCAAGAAGTACGTTAAGAATTTAACTGTTACGCCACTGTGCACGGTTCTGCGCTTAAGCCCCGCGCTCCGGGCCTAAGCGCGTGGGGTGCAGTGCCAAACATGTTAGGTTTGATAAGCTTGACCTTGAAATTATTGTCGTTAAGGTCTATTCTTTGGTTTTATTACTTTAAGCGTAATACTAATGCTCCAATCATCAATCTACTATAGGGGTACCATTCTAATCGCAACTATTTCTAATCAGCAGTAACGCCTTTATAGTTAAAGATGGCGCCATGCGGTTTTCGCTATTTGATAGGTATAACGTTACACTAACTTTAAAAAAATTAATCTGCGTGCCGATGATCCATTATCGGGGTTAAATAACGATTTTAGCCGATAGTGCCCGAACGGTATGACTTAAATTTTTTGCGTTTGCGCAGATCAATTTAAGGCTTTAGCACAAGTATCCTGCGCATACCGGCCATTTTCTAAGTCACGTGATTTTTAACATATGACAGGTGACAGGTGACAGACGACATTTGACAGATAGTTATGACCACGCCCTAAATAACGCGTTGCGCTAGATTCCTAAATTTTAAATGACGTCAGAGATTTTAAGATAATAAGCTCCCCCGGAGGACGAAGGCCCGTTAATACTCCATCTACCCCTACTTTTGCTATTTAAATACCTTACAAAATATTATGGCATAACATATTAAATATATTACAATTAACAGGTTTATGCGTTTTTTGTCCATGACTTGGAAAGGTTGGGCTAAATTTGTTGCACCCACAATGGCAATTTTAACCTTCCTTCTGGCTTTTAAAACGTTATTTTATATTTAAGTGAAACGGATTTAAAGCAACAAAGCGGGACCAATGCGTTACCGTAGTTTACATGCACATTATTTAACTAATCTCTACCTGTTAGTATTCTACACGCGTTAGACCGTCTCCTTTTCAGGCATTGCCTATAAATGTTTTAATTATAATAATTAATTAACATATTATTTATCCATCACCAACGAACCATTAAGCTTTTAAAGGTTAATAAGCTTTGCAGCATTTATATGCTGTTATAAACTCACCCATACCACGTATGAATTACTAAAATTTTATTCAATTATCTCAAATAGCACAGACTTTACAACCATTTCAAATTTTGATCATTTTTAATTTACTTTCCGCACGCTATGTAGGGTGTGCAGAAAATAGTTTTTACACATTTTCTTTAATCAAGTTAGGTAACCTATAAAATGTTATAAAAATATATTTTTTTTTAATTGACTCAATTTCACTATTTAAGCGGAAAATGCTATTTTACAGGACTAATTTACTTTCCGGTCCCTAGTTTACTTTCCGGTCTCTCATTTACTTTCCGGTCCCTGATATCAAAAAATCCTGTTAGCCATGACAAAAATTGTCAGAGTTCAATTGTTACTATTTGACAGTTCAAGATATTGTAAAGTAAAGAAAGCATCATTTTGCCAAAATGGAGTCAGACATGGAAAATCCAGATGAAATAATTGAAGCAGCCTTGCCTTATTGTCGTTTAAATATAACACTAAAAATTTACACAGTTTTTTCCGGTCAATTAAAAAAATTATGTACGATGCTCGACCGGAAATAATTTTTACGGGTCTCCTCAAAACTACAGGACTCGCCTACGGCTCGCCCTGTAAATGTTTTTCGTCGACCCGTAAAATACCATTTTCCGGTCTAGTAACGTAAATAGCTATTACAAGTTGTTTCGTTTGCGAGAAACCATATATCAAGTCGGCGCGGGGCGTGGGGGAAATTTTTGTAGGTATGTAGGATAAACTAAAACAAAAATAAAATATGAAATAAAGAATGTCCAACTTTATTTATGCACGTAATTTTTTTTACAGGATTTTGACAGAACCTTCATTGTCCAGTAGGTTTTTTGTTTAAATGGAACGAACACCCTGTATATTTTTAACAAATTTTGACTCTTTATCAAACTCACATAACCAAAGTTTGGTAATTGCTTAGAAATTTGCAAAAAAGCAGTGGCATTTTAACTAAACTAACCGGGCACATCGCCGATTTTATTGACATTTGGTGACTTTTTTATTGGACACGTTTCATTTTCGAGATATCCACCTTCAAACTTGAAAATCCAACTAAACTTTTTCACTACATTTACCCTGCTTTTTCCACGAAAATCTTTATGTAACACTAAATTGGCATACAATATTTTATCTTCATCAATTTTATTCCTGTTCTTTATTTATTTTACACCTTTTTCTCATTAAATTACAAATCTTTTTCCCTAACCCAGCAACCAGGCATACACTTAATATATTCCTTTAGGTATTCATAGCTGCCTTGATTTAAAATGATGCTTTTATATTATCATTAAAAAAACATATTTTTGCTAATTTAGTGTTAAATCAAAAATTTATGAGGAATATAGTCAAATTAATGTTAGTTTAATTCTAAAGTTTATTAACTATTATCTCGAAAACGAAACGTGATCAGCGTCCTAAAAACCCCCGTATATCAAGATTTTATAAAATCGGCGATGTGTGCGGTTGTCAATAATTACCATTATAATGTATTAATTTATTTTAAAAATTAAAATATTTAATTTTAAATGTTGTATTTTAGGGTGTATTTTCACCGAACAACTATGCTTTCACAAAGTGTGAGATGCCAAAGGAGTCCAGTGTAATTAACTTTTACATTTTGGGAATTATAGGGCTTTTGATATGGATTTTTTCTCACAAAAAGAAGAAGATGATTAACTGTTCGAGCTAAAGTGGATTTATTCGATTTTATAATTATTGTGTAAATAGTTGTTAATAATATGAAGCTAATAAATATTTTTAATTCTCTAATTGTTTTCTAATTTTTATCAGACAAGTCCGTTTTTGAGGGAAAATATCATTTTCACGTAGTCGCATTCTCTAAGGGAGGCCCAAACATTGGGGCAAAAATCGGGCAAATCAAAACATATTAACGTCGCTATGAGAATTTTGGACATAATCGACGTTATAGCAAAGATTAATAATAGTTTAACAAGATCCGACAGTCAGACAAGGCAAATAAAATATGACAGAGATAGAAAAGGCGTCCGTGTTAAAGGAACAAAGCACGTGGCCGGGCAATCCTATTACTATGCGACGTTCATTACATATATCTATCTTTGTTTACCTTGGGTCGTCTAACAAAGAACAGGTAGTGCGATTAGGTACCTGACTCTTGAGGGTTGATCGAGTTTTAAAAGACCGTCGACGACAATCTTATTTTACCTTGTGCTTGGTGTGGTCATAGTGGCAACGTAGGAATTTTTGTGCAAGTAGAAATTTGAAATTAGTTTTGTGTAATTATGGAAAGCAGACAATAACAGGCGTTGTAAAAACTGTTGCATTGTAAGGGAATGCTAAGCTAATATCTATGTAGTTATTTTTTACCTGAAAAACTCCTTTTACTCCTCTCCAATACATTTTAAAAATTATGAACAATTTAGTTTAATTTCTCTTTCACTACAGTGTAGGGAAAAAGATTTTTTATAATGCTCCAGCTAGTACAAATAACTATAACTTACCTAAGGACAACCTGTTTATGAATAATTTTACGAAAGAAAGTTATTCTTTCTGTATATAGTTTAAAGCTTAAAAATAAATCATGCCTAAAAACTGTCAAAACAGCGAAATGTTACACAATCGCTTAGGGCCGTAGGCAGAAAGTAATTTTGGGGGAGAACAGCCAAAAAAGCCACAACCAAAAAAAAAGTAGATCAGGTAAGTAAACAAAGCGGCCCAGGCTTATTTGTAACAACAAAAAAAAGACTTTACGCACCTTAAAACCTACCTTAAGCAAACAACCCATCTCTGAGAGGTCTTTTTTGGCTTCTGGAAGGGGGGAGGGGAATGCAATTGCCCACCCTGCGTATGGCTTTGCAAATGCTCGTTTTTGCAGAAAAAAAGTTTTTTTCTTTTAAATGAACAAGATTGCATATTTAAAAGTTATTTTTAATCCTAAACATCTTTTCTTTATAAAAATTTTTGATATTGTAAAAAAATAAAGGTACCTACTTTCCTTTTAAGCAAAATTTATATATTTTGAGATACCTCATATAACGCTAACACAAATTATTATTTAATGATTGCATTTCAGGTTTTAGACTATGTAGATCTTTTTATTAAGAATAACTTGTTTTCGTAAAATAAAAAAGGTTTCCATATGGTGTGAACTTAAGTAGACGCACTGTTTTTACAGAATTACGCCTTGCTCCCAAATTTAACTTGTATGTAAATAGCGTTTTTCTCGGGATACAAAGAAAGCTTTGTCGCATGGGCCTAACTATCTTTTTTAATCTATATATATTTAAAACGCCAAATTTTTTAGCAGGTCTCTGAAAGAGCTGTACTGCGCAAATTCACATTTTTTTTATCCTATGGTTACTAAAAACCTTACAATTTACAATACTATTTTTAGTCAATCAAATTTTCTTAACAGGATAGTAAATAAATGAAAAATATTCAACTGCAAAGGTACCACTTTTATTTATTACTTTTTTGAAAACCGTTTCTTTGTCAGAAATATAAAAAAGATCAAATAATTGGATTTTGCTGTGGCCGACTTGCTGGTGTACCTTAAAACATTGGCGGACACTTAACGGGTTTTGTCATTATCAGTGTTTATCCCCCTTGATCCTTATGAAACCCATTTTTATCTTTTTTAGAACAAGCAATGAATATACACTGGTAATGTAACAGAACTGTGCAAATTTTTATTAGATGTGATGCGAAAATGTCGCCACAGTTCAAAATAATAGTTTTTTGCCACTTACGATAACTGTGGTTTAGAGGGACGCAATTTTAGAAAACATATGTTTATTAAAAGAAAAGTCTTATTTTAATCTAAATAATACTACCTTAAAATTTTCGTAGTAAATTTAGAAACACAAATAAAGACGTTTTAAATCCTAACTAACGTAAAAATATTGAACTGACAAAGAAATGGCAAGCAACACAAATTCTTTAAAAACCAACGTAAGCAAGTAATGCCGGCAACAACGGTGCGTCCGACAACATGGCTCAAGGCCAATGGAAGAAGTCGGCGAAATCATTTGAAGTTTCGTCGAGTGTCATCTCTTGTTAAAACATACTTACTCTTTGGTTATAGTTTGGAGCAGAAAGAGGGCAACTCCGGATGGGTGTAATTTATGCACTAAACGTTTAAATTATCTATGGCGTGGATATACCACGCGGGAAAAATCTGCATACGAACAATTAAATGTGTAGTCTAATGGTTTTATTTGTTTAAACCCAAAAAGGTGTTCTTCGTTGATATTACTTAGGATATTATATGTCTTTACGCAACATTTTAAGCAACTATTTATACCGTCCTAATATCAACAAAACCTCCAAGTTTGCCATTTAAAATTGGATTCTATGAGCCGACGTTTCTTTCAGCATATAGAAAATCTTCTGTTAAAAAACTGAGACCGTGTTCACATTACCAAATACTAGGGTTGCCATTAATTCTATAGCCAATGTCAGGACACCTTGATTTCTGATAAGTTAGCGGGGTGAAAGGGGGTCAGTTGATTCCTTTCGTCGGTTTGTTCCATATCGTATATCGAGACTTTTTGCTATGAACTGGACATAAGACCTAATAACGCTGACAGTCCCGATATATCAGGATGGAAGGCAACCCTACCAAATACAAATATGCAGCTGTTTTTTATATTTTTCATTAAATTGAACAAAAAAAAGGGAAAAAATGCTAGAGTTTTAGTAAAGAAGTGTATTTCAAAAGATGATAATATGATACTGAAATCCTAAAAATATCGAAAAATTCAGACGAACCAGCCTATGAATCAGACGCCTTTTTATTTGATTACCATTTAAATTTGTATTTATTTTTAATAAAATTGTATTTTTATAACTATTTGTAGCTCATTTGGAGCAAAACTCGGACAAGCCTAAATTTTTAAAAATTCCCTTTTTGTTTATTTTTAGAAAAACGGCTAATAAACCAAATTGTAGCGTCTATAGAAACTGTAAATACAAGACAAAAAATTGTTAATAATAATTATTTTTTGTTTTCATGTGCTATACAGTTTTCTTTGAATTTCCAAAAATTTTGAAATCTGGACGTTAAAAGTAGAAAATTTTGAAGAGCCACATCTTACTTAGAATTAGTCTAAGACCTAAGAACCTTTTACACTAGACCATTTTAAAGGTTATTGTTTTCTCTTTCAATTTAATATACCATTGTCTATACCTACAACTGCGTTGAAAAGAGTTATAACACAAACTTTAAAAACTTTTTTCTCACATACCATGAAGAATTAACAATGGTTAATTTTTAATGTAGAATTTTATATTACGAATACAAACTGATCATGCCAAAAAATGGTTTTAATTGATTTACGCGAAAATCGCACATCAAACAAAAAGAAGTCAAGAGATCAAAAAATGTTTTAAACTAAATGGGAATTTAAAAACGATTTTTATTTTAGAAAATGCAGTGACGTACTGTATAGGTACTTTTTCCTTAAAAAATATTTATCCTAAACCACTTATGGACGACACTAGTTTTTTTTGTATGCCAAAAAATGTCTTCCCGTGTAAAGGATGCATCTCCCAAATTTTTTAAAAATATCTGAATGGGTATAAAAGGTATCATAAAAAACAATATTTAACTTTATTATATTTATTTATTTATCACCCCGTAGATCAAAAACTAAGACGTTTTGGACATATGTTCTTATGAAGGTTTTTCTATTTTTTGGTGGAAAATTACCTCCTAAAATTTTTCGCATTTGTTTAGAAACAACCTGTATATATGTATAAACCTAAAACTTTGTATGTGTATATGTGCACATGCATATTGTAAGTAAAATTAAATGTTTGAGTCTGTCCTTACTTTTACTTTTAATTGTTTCATACAGGCTGTTACAAATTCGAAGAACACCATTAGGATCTCGGTAACGGTAAGAGAAACAGGGTTGGTTAAATTGAAGCAAAGTTGTACATTTTTATGCCTAATAATTTTCTGTTTTAAAAATTTGCAGCCGTTCCGGAATTATCCGGCAAAAGGAACATTTTGCCACTTTTTCTGTTCTAAAATAATGTCAATTAATTTAAGATCCGACTTTTCGTCTTTGAGCCACCATCATCAACTTTGTTTTTTAAATGGGCAGAATATTTGGTTTTAAACTTAATACACACCTATTTTAATTCTGAATACAACGATATATTACACTTTATGGCAGCCTTTCATATAAAAATGGATGCACACATACAAAGTGTATAAATTAGAAGGGGAAACATTCTTTTTGGCTCGAAAAAGGAATCCAAGGATTTTTAAAGTTGCATGGCTATAGATACAATTTGTTTATGCCAGTTAAAGTTATTCTCAAATGTGACGCCCACAAGATTGAAGGTATCTTTGCTCTGCAAAACTTAGCCACTCATAAGTAAAGGATGAGTATTTGATGACTCTTTTCGCGACAAAGAACGTTACTATGTTTTGAATGCATTAAAATGGACAAGACTTTCGGTGCTCCAATCCAATATTAAAGTCCTGTGAAAGAGATATCTGCATCGCTTTGCGTTTGCTCTCCAACGTACCATCTAATAAAAGCAGTAAACTCCCCTCTGCTTTCTACAAAAAAAGGTATACTTCTTGCGAATTGCTGGAAGCAACACTTTTTAACATATTTGCGTTTAAATTGTTTAGTTCAACCGAAAAGTATACTTATGGGAGAATATATTAAACTATTCGTATATGATGTGTGGCAGTTGTAGTTACAGCTAATACCAAAGACAATTGTAGTTTCACTATAGACACCCAGAACAATGTTAAATTTTTGGTCATCAGCTTGGACGCTCGCTTATTAGGATTAAGAATCGGGCATCCATCGAGGGAATATAAGTACACACGTAAACAGTACGTATAATTTGCTGCTTCATAAATTCCACCAAGCCAGCGTCCAAAATGATGACCAAAAATTTAGCATTGTTCTGGGTGTCTATAGTGAAACTCCAATTGTCTTTGCTAATGCCTACTGTAATTTAAGGCCTTTTTACTAACACAATAAACTAAACTTACTCTAACATTTTTTTATTTATAAATAGCCAGTATACTTTGTACGCTTTAGTTTATGCCGAATAGAGTTTATTTAAAATAAATACAGTAAATTAAACCTAAAAATGGTAAATACTGCAACTCAACAACGCCACGTGACAACTAGTGACAGAAATCATCACTGATTGATCGATTGCGAATATTAGTCAACGACCAAGGACCAAAGTTTTAAAACTTCATCAAGTTGAAGACTCGGTTGAAGACAAGTAAACTGGAAGTTTAATTTTTCGACTGCTATGTTTGTTTTTAGTGATAATTAGAGAAAAATAAAATATTTCCAAAAATACTATAAAAAAATTATTTTATTAAAAAAATATGTAACAAATTTATAACCTAACTAAAATAAATATAAATAAATTATAGGTGCCTAATAAACATTTTACAAATACTGATTAATTATACCCATTTGGTGAATTATCTTTTTAAATAGAACAATGCTTACTCAATAAAATAAGTTAAGTAACATTTGGATAGTAGTGTCACTAACGTCAAAGATCAGTGATACTATTTTTACTTTTAAAAGAAAAATAAATACCAAAAACTTAAAAAACACAGTTAATAACACTTTTAGATTTTTAATACTTTCTGTATACACAATTCCTGAGTATTATTGTAAATTAATCAAACTTAATTATTTTTTTAAATGTCATATACTGACTTTAATTAAGCTTTGAATAAGGTGATAACCTAATTTAATCAGTAACCTAAATTTTTTGTATTAGGTACATAAATATTTTTTTATGCAGAAGAAAAATTTAGTAATCTAGCTCAATGATATACTCTCTCCATCCTGCCTAACTGTAGATCTGGTAATCTTTGCATGGTCCAGAGTTTTGATTCTCTAGTAATATTCTATACCAGTACGAAGTTAATACATATTTTGATTAAACTAAATCTTTAACCATAATTATATGGGTATATCTGTAAGCTTAAATCCTCCTGGCTTCCTGAATATCCTTTCATGTATGGGAAGTTCTCCTATGAGGTACTTATTTAATGCTCGAATAGCTTGAGCACTGTGTCCCGAACCCCTAAATGCTAAGGTCGCATCACGACCAGCGTACTCGAAAAGAATTTCTTCTCCACCTGGATGCTGAAACAACAAGAAAAAACATTTTAGTTAAGTTAAAATGATAATTTTATACATTGTATTTTAGTAGCGCGGGTTCAAGTTACATTGTTACAGGACACTCAGAAAAGAGCATCCTCTAGCTAAGTTTTTAGGATTTAAGTTTTCTTCCACTATACAGAGTGTTTAGACAGTAGTAGACTGTTTATGACTAATTTTTAGAATAACTTAAAGTGGTTTTAATTTTTTTTTCTCGAAAACAAAGCGAGATACAAAGAAAATACAAGAGACTAAAAAGTTGCGCTTTTATTCCTTAATCTGGAAAAAATATAAAAACTTTATAACAAGTCATTGGCGCAGTTTTTTTCCTAATAATATTGGCTGTGGTGCCCACTGTGGCGCCACTAGGCCCAATGATCTTAATCTAGGTAGAGCTTTACGAGCGCCTTAGTATATTAAATGAGTGTACTGAATTTCATCTAAGTCGGGTAAAGGGTTCTTGAAATATTTTAAAAATTCCGACTTTAAACAAAATCTTTAACTCCTTGTATCTCAGAAATGAGACAAGCCCGGAGATGTATTTATAGGAACTTTTTTATAAAAAGTCATTAGAAATCAACCCCTTAAGTTTTGTACCGTAGTTAGAAAACACCCTGTATATAAGAAAAAAAATACAAATAGATTATTAAAATTTGATAACATTTGCTTTGGTTGCATTTTTTAAATTGTATATAAACTATTAAGAAGCAAAATTAGATAAGCCCAAAGCTTGAAAAAATTAAGTTTCATAAATAAATAATGATTAAAAGAAAAAATATATACCTCATCACTAAAATCTGTTATATCATATACTCTATCGTAGATGACAATCCAACAATCCTTAGCCGTATCATGCCACGAAACTTCTTGTAAACTGATTTCTCTGTCCCTTGGTAAAACCTGTAGAATATTCTTATTGGAATCACCACGTCCAAACAAATTTGATATTATTTTAGCCATTGTTTTGTTTTTTTTCTTAACAACAGTTATTTCTAGATTTTTAAAAATAAGACACGTATTTTATGAGAGCACTTAACCACAAGAAACTGCCAAATGTTCTATTTAAATAACTGTTATCAATGTAATGCATAGTTTTCGCGGAGGCCGGCTTATATAGTTGCCTTACTTGCATGACGAAATAATTTAAGCTAATATACGTATATCGGATTGTTTTTAAAATGCTTCCTTATTATGTTACCAATATGCAGTAATTCGATCTTCGTCTTACTATATTTTTTCGGATCTGGTTTGGTTTGTAATTGATAGGTACTGAATAAATGCTATTTATTTCCTGTTTATACAAATGCATTATTTTTTATTAATTCTTTATTATGTATATGTATATTAAATATCAATAGTACAAAAGCTAAACTCTTAAATAGGTATTTTATTTTGTAGAGAATTGTACAAAAATTATTCTATGTTTGGTTAATTTTTGCTCTTCAAAATTATTTTGGCTACAAAATCAGAAGTGGTGTCTTTTTGCATTTCCATAAATCTCACGTGAGATTACAGTGGATGGGGGTTGAAGAAAATCTCACCAAATTTCACCAGACGGGGAGGGAGGGTCCAAAAATGTGAAAAAATATATTATAGCATAAATTGACATTTTTTGACACTATCACAGCTCAAAACCACTTCCGTTTAAACCGGAATTACCCTCAGCTTTTCTATTTTAAATGCAAGTAGCTATTTTTTTATATATCCGTATTCTCTATAAAATTATCTATTTAATAATATATCATACAGGGTGCTTCTTCTTAAAATGGCGCCCAGGGAATACTTTTAAAGAAAATCAAGTATGTACTACCATTATTTCTGTCTTGAATAACTTTTTGCTAAGTAGGCTGTGAAAATAAAAGAATGACCCATTTTACTTTTACATTATGGAGAGTAGAGGCAACGAGTACCATCTGAATGTATTAAAAAGTGTCTATCGGGAAAGAGCAACTTTAGGTGGCGCCACAGTAGCAAGTGAAAAGGTTTTAACCAATGAGCATGAATTATTAAAGTAAGATACAAAATGAAAAAGGGCAGATAAATACAAAATTAAAAAAAAAGGAAAGAAATACTACAATCTTACCACTCGCTACTGTGGCGCCACCTTAATGTGTTTCCTGCCGATGGACACTTTTTTAACTTGTCCGCTATAAAAGATGGTACTCCTCCCCTCTACCCTCCATATTTCACAGGTAATATTATATTAAATTTTCTTTAATAAATCACTTTTCGTAATTTTAGTTTTTATTCTTATTGATGAGAGACAGTTCGAAATTTTACAAACATTTTAAATGGAAACACCCCTATTTTATTTTACTTTTAAATTTACACTAAAATCCCTTTTTTATGACATATCACAACATATTATTTATTTTCAAGATGGCAGCCATATACCTTTTATTTATGAATTCAGTTATTCGGATGTCCTGAATACATGATCTATGGCCGCCATCTTGAAAATAAACAATGTGTTGTGATACGTTATTAGAAAGGGATTTTAGTGAAGAATTTAAAAAATAGGAGTGTTTCCATTTAAAATGTTTAAAAATTTCGAATTGTCTTTCATCAATTAGATTAAAAACCGAAATTACAAAATGTAAGTGATTTATTAAACAAAGTGAAAAATAATGATACCTGTGAAATAAAAAACCATTCTTTTATTTATACAGCCTACTCTACTTGGCAAAATAAAATTATTCAAAGCAGAAATAATGGCGGTATTTCATTTTTTTAATAGTATTCTCTGAGGGCCATTTTAAAAAGAAACACCCTGTATAATATATCATTAACAAATAGAATTTTATAGAGAATACAAATATGTATAGAAAAAATCAAATGTATTTAAAATAAGAAAGTTGATGGTTATTCCAGTTAAACCGAAAGTGATTTTAAGGTTGTGATAATATCAAAAAATGTTAATTTATGCTCCAATAATGATGTAAATTTTTTAAAAATCTTGCTTAAAAACTAAAAAAATTGGGGGTAACAACATCCTATGTCACCCGGTATAGGGTGGCCATTTAAAAACGAAACAAGGATGTAAATAAAAGTATTTTTAAGGAAAATGTCAATAAAATAATGAAAATATAGGTTCTTGGTAAAATATTTGGATGCGGACAAGTTCTAACAAAATTTTATGTGTGTACATGTGTTACATTTTGCGAGGCCCTTATATCCGCGTGGCCCCTGCTCGACAAACGGTATCGTGGGAAAAAATTGGGTAGCAGCAAAAAAAAAGGTCTTTACCTTTGCTGCGAGGCCTTTTACTATTTTACCTAAATCTATGCGAGGCCCCTCGGGCCGCAAGTCTGTGGGCGATGGCCCACATCGCCCACGCCCCCCGCTCTGTTTTTAGAATTGGAAATCCTTTTTTTTCCTTAAGATCTTTCAACACCAATTCGGGTTGCTGCATGCTGCAACGCAGCTTGATCTATTACAGTAAATAGGGCCGGATTTACAGGTACGGAAAAACAAGGATAGAGGATCAATCGCCGTTTCGAAGAGTGGCACAATTTCAAAACAGGGTCTGCGGGATGGCCGGGCATGCGCATACGCACTCCCAATGTCAAAATCGGCGGTATATTCAAAAACATTGATGTATTGAGTAAATATACATAAAACATTAATAAAAAGTGTAAAATGTGGTTTATACTGAGATTTATTGATATTTTAATGACTAGATATTGGTAATTTAGTGCTAATGGTGTATTAAAATCTATTTGGTAGAAGACTATTTTTTTCTTAGATTGGAATAGGTTAATGTGGAAAAATGAATAGGTATAAATTTTAGGGAAATGAGAACTAAAAATAAAAATCTAAATAGAATTATTTCTTGAAAACTAAACTTTTATTGCGAGAATACTTATTTAGCATAAAAAATGGTACTAAATGTAAAAGAAGTGTATAATTTTAAGAAATATATGAAAATAGCATGCTCAAACATACCAACCAAATAAATTTTAGATTTATGTTGATCCTATTTAGTTGAAAGGTATTATAGTCTATAAGTTAATATTACCTACTTATACCAATGATCTAAAAATTAAAAGGATTGCTAATAGATAATGATCCTCATATATTTTCAATAGACCTGCGCACGAAATTTTTACCCCACACTGGGAAAATTGCTGTACACCTTTGCACATGCGCAGTTTTTATAAAAGTTACCATTTTTCATTTAAAACCCAATATAGTGTTGGCAACATTGACAAAATTTGCAGTATTTTAATAAATATAGTGGTTGCAACACTAAAAACGTTTACCTATACAGTGACAGGATCACACTCCTCCTAATTTAATTTATAATTTGGGATTTCCCGATCGTAAAATCCAGGTAAAATTGACGCCGTCGGCCGCCCAAATCCAATCTCCCATCTACGGTCGACCGTTATCAGGTATAGTTATTTGGTATTTGGTGTTTCATTTGTGCGTTGTGAGTAATTCTTGGTGTTTTTTTAAACTTTTGTTTAATTTAAGTTTTGCATAACCAAAACTAAATAATTAGTAAGTAGCAAATTTTCTGTTTTAAATCATACTCTTTATTGCCATGCAGTCAATTTTTTAGAGATCAATAAATCCATTATTTTTTAAAATAGTCATGGTTTGGGTTAATTTTTTTAAACGGGAAAAATTTTATTTAAGGATTATAGAAAAATATACATGGCGTTCCATTTAAAATAACAAAATTGCCCTATATACGAAAATTGGCCGTTTTCGTAAGAAATAAATGTCACAACCAAAAGGCAAGGTTATAAAAAGAAACATTAAAAAATCTAAGGCTTTCTGCGAACACCGCATTTTGATAATTTTATTTGTTCTAAAATTATTCGCGGTCAAAATAGGTTCAAATTTAGTCGGACACCCTGTATTACCATTTGACTGATGCATTTATAATCATACAAAATAAAATATGGCCGTTTAATCAAAATAATTTGACATACTTTCAAGTTATAACACGTAGCCATAAGTAATTTCGTCGACAATATCACGAAGTGGTGTATCTCAAAAAGGAGAAAAATTGACTAGAGCTGATGTAATTGCTTAAAAAAAGTTGCTTCTTAATATTACAAATAGGCATATGTTAGATTTTGATATCTTTAAAAGTTATAGAAATATAATACTAAGCCATTATGGGTCCATTACTAATTTTAATATTTGTATTTCGCGTTTTTTTTTTGTGGTTTTAATTACAAATATGAGGTCAGTTTAGCCCTAACCCCAAAAATAAACAATTTCAATGGCATTTCTTAAAAATCTTTTTAACACTCCACGAAGGTTTTATGCCAAAGTACGCACCTTGGGTGTCGGGTTATTAGATGTTTAACCCCTTTTCCGTGCTGCCACAGCACCTTTTAGACAACGCGGTAGTGCCACCACGGACGTTATTTATTTATTTTTTAAATAACTACTACCAGAATACTACACAGTGGTTTGCCAAGCCATCTGTTAGGTGACGAGCGATTAAAATGCCAATGTCCGGTCCGAGATTCAAACTCGGATCGCTGCGGTGAGAAGCTGGTACGTTACCGCTGCACTACGCTCGCCACAAAAAAATTCGTGCAGGTTTGATGTTGAGTCAAAGTGGGTCCTCATGAATCAAAAATAAGGTGGTTTAGCAAAAAAACGGAATTCAAATTGAGATCAGTGCTTCTAAGCACTCCCGTTTGCTAAATTTCAATAAAATCAGCGATACGACCGAAAAATAAAAAATTATACAACAAAAAATAGTCCCCAATATAAAACCGGTTTACTTTTTAGGGACTGCTATGAAATACGAATACAGACTTAAAATAAAATATTTAAATATGTATACCTAGAAACAAAATTACTTGGTATATTTTCTTTATAAATAAATCATATACAAAATGTTAAACCCGGTCCTGTTGTTTGTTTTTCGCTAGTCAGAAGTTTTTACTGCGCATGCCCACAAGTGGACTGCGCAGTGCCCAGGTAGGGGTTATTATGATTTTCGCTGCAATCATCCATATTTATTTTTCAGATCATTGACTTATACTAAGAAAAGCGTAGTAGGATTTCAGTTTCCATAGGCAACTGTGCTTGATCCATTTTATTCGATATCTACATACTTGTTTTTTAGGTATGAGGAAGCAGATAAGATTGTAGGTTTTAATTAACAATGAAAATTTAAGTTTCCACATTACTGGATACTTATTTTGAAATAAAATACTTTTGTAAAAGAAGCTCAAAAATGCTCGTTATTGCAGAAAAAAATCCTAATCCTAAACATCTTTTTTCCACAAATTTTCAATATTGACAAAAATAAGTGTACTTTCCTCTTAATATAAATTTATATTTTTTAAGATATTTCATATACCTACCACTGAAAACAATTAATATCGAATGGTTAAATTTTTTCGTAAAATTAATAATAAGTTTGTCTTATGGTACGAACTTAAGTAGACACACTCTAGATCTTGGTTTGTACCTTACTGGGTCAGTTATTAAGTTTTTTAAGTGTTTAGGCTTTAGGCCTTTTTATTTTTTCGCTTTAGTATAATTTTTATCACTATTAATACTTTTTAAACTGATCATTTGTCTGACTTTTACAGTTCAAGAAAATTTTTTAAATAGAGAGTGACGCACACAGAAATCCTCTATTGGTTCATTGTGCTTTTACCTTCAGCAAGATATTCATTAAATATATTTTACGGATGTATATAAAATATTAATGTATATAATGTTTTGTTACATTAATAAATCCTAAATAAAGTATTAATTTGTTTTTATTCAAAAAAGGCCTCCCACTTTATTCGTTCTTTTATCCCTAGAGTTTCTAGGTTGTGGAACCTGCTGCCCGCGGAGGTCTTTCCTTCCCCCAAATCTTCAAGTATTTAAGTCCCGTGTAAAATAATAATAATAAAAATAATTTATTAAAAATCCCTTAAATTTCCACAAATTTTGTTTCAATAATTTATATCTATAACACAGGTTACACGTAAAATCAAACCGAATAAAACACAAAACAAATATACAGCCACAACAATCACAAAACATCAGCCATATTGAACATGTGAAAGTCAAGAGTTTTGACATTTATAACAGCCAATAGCAAGCCGGAAAAACAACCTCCCATGCGCATGACGAGTAATCCCGCTGTGTTAAGTTAACCATCAAACCAGTGAAAGTTCGCAAGATATTTGGCTGATAGTATTGATTCAGACAAAAAATGTTACGTAAAAAGTGCGTACTGAAACAAAAAATTATAAATAAATCCATACTTTTAACCAAGCACGTCCTTTTTACCAACGTTAAGCAAGAATAAAATAAAACTTTGACGAGCTCTTTTGGTCGCTGAACACAATCACCAGTCGCAGGTGTGTGCCATTTCTTAATTGGTGGGGGTAAATCAACTGTTTCTCTCCCCTTGTCCATTCTATTTGGTATGGAGGCCCTGGGGCAATGAGCTTGTGGGGGATCCCTCAAAATACAAGTGAATGGAATTTTGTACCTAAAAAAATCTAAAGAGGAAAAAAAGGTCCTCATCAATCAATAACTTTAATAGGTTATGAAATTTTACCAAAAAAAAGTCCTCATCAATAGATATTGAAATTTTCTTTACTATTTTTTAACTTTTAAAGTAGGACACCCATAACTTCCCTGTTTATTGTAGGGGACCAGGGGCAGTTGCCCCGCCTGTCCCCCTTAAACCCGGCCCTGACAGTAAACAAGATAAAAATTCCTTTGTTCTAGTGCCCGGCGGTGTAATTAGTTTACTAAAACGAATTTTTCAGCATAAATTGGATCCTTTTAAAAACCTTTTGCGTTTTTACTATAACCCTTGATGCTGATGCAATACATAATGTCAATAAGAAGAAATTTTGGATCATATTTTTTTCTTCCTCATAGATAACCTTTATCGTGAACGTGCCCAATTCCAATTAAATTATATTATCACTTTGGTCATGCATGATATGCTAAGATATGTTTATGTAAGAAAATTATTATTATTCGTTTTACATTTTTTTTACAAAATTTTAACTAGCTTATTTATGTGAAAAGAGTTAGTTTAAGAATAAAATTACAGTTTCCATAGAAAGTATTTTTCTAGCCTTGTTTTAATTTCCGCAGCACTAACGTATATAGGGTTGTCTTGCATAGGGTGGACCAAGTTCATAGCTTTTTATAGGAAACTCGTGTCAAAAACTTACTTCCGTTTGCGAGCCTCAAATTTCAAACAAAACCACAATTCGCTATTATGCGTCGTTTATTCGTTACAGTATTTTTTTAATTTGTTGCGTTTTCTTTATAGTTTTTTTACAGAAACTTCCTAATTCTGTATGAACCTTTTTACAGCAAGTTTTATACAGATTGCAGATATACTTTTTTTCTAAGGTGACGCCTTTAATTATTATTATTTTTTAATTTTAAATTTTGCACTCTGTTTTTTAGATTTAAAAACGTTATAAAACAAATAATCATATCTTATTTTTAACAATTTTCCAATAGCACAAAACCATAAACATTTTATTAAATTTAATAACGCAAATAAGCAAAAAATGAACTAATTTATTCTGTTGACGTTTTACCCTTAAAAAGTTATGATTAGCTTTCAATTACACATTTTATTTCACAGAAAACAAACATTTTAACGTATGTAGGTAGGTGAAAAATGACCATGCAAAACATGGGCGCCGACAGGTTGACTTCCAGGGGGTGCATAAAGTTATAAATTTTAAAAAGCAAGGGGAAAAAATACTAGAGCGAAAAAAGTCTTTATTTTAAACAATCTACTATGGCTTAACCTGTTTTCATATATAGCGCCAAAAAAATTTGAAAAGCAAAAAAGTGCTTGGCCCTCTAAAATGTACTTTTTTTCTACATATTCTGTTGTATTCAAATACCACGAGTATTTTTATAAAAAGCGAGGGGGATGCAAAAGTTGATCATTACCAAAAATATACTTTTTACTATATTTTCTGTAGCGTGGCTACTATATCCAAAAGCCAGAGGGATGCAAGTGTACCCCTTTTCGGTGGTCATGATGAAAAACAAACGAAAGTTTCCTGATAAAAGGCATATCTTTTTTAGTCATGACCTCCTATTAATTTTTTTGGTTTGAATTGCCGCAGTATTATACACATTTTAATACTCTGATGTTTTTTTTTTAAAGTCGTTGCAAATAAATGATTTTTGGATAAAATGTATTGAAAAAAGCCTTATTTGTAAAAATTAATTTAATTTATATTATTTTTGCTATATGTGCAGTTCACGTTTGTTCCAACAATATTTAACAGAACTCTAAAATTTAAAAAAACACTACCTGTGAGTCGCCTTTTTTAAAATTATAATATTTAAATATCAAAATTCTGTAAATTTATAAGCTATGCTTAAATACCTATATTCTGGTCACTTATTGAGAAAAACACCTGAACAAAATATGTATGTATTTCATTGGTTTGAATAGTCACGATTCATAGTTACTTACTAGGTATTTTTTCAATATAAAATAACTAGATTATAGTATTTGACAAATTATGTGATAGTTGCTGTAATTTTTACCGTAGTCAAGTTTCTAGACACGCGGCAGCGTGTCATCGTCAACGAGTAGGAAAACAATTACACCGGCACACAATATATGTGTATGTTTTTCGACCCGCTAAATCCGAATTTTAAATCAAGTTAGGCCGTACACCCTCCAATTTTAAATAAATTGCAAAAAACTGTAAGAATTAGAGAAAATTTGCACCATTTTTTTGCAATTTACTCGAAATTAGGACCCGTACGGCCTAAACTGTCTTAAAATTCGGATTCAGAGGATCAAAAACATACCCGTAGATAGGTCGCGTCCGGTGCACATCAAACTTTTTTTTGTGTGCCGGTATTATATATCTTTGTTACCGTGTCAAGCCAAGTTCAAGTAAAACAACTGGTTACATCGCCGAGTATAATATTACAGGAACTACTTGATGCTACTTTTGAGCCCTACATAACTTTAAACCTATTAAACGTAAACACATGAAACTGATATTATGACCTTTCCAAAACTAGGCTAATACGTTTAATTTTAATTAATTTACTGTTAGGTTGTGTCAGCATCCAACTCAGAAAACATGGTTATCTAAAATTTTTGATTTTTAAAGCACATTAAAAAAAGTTTCCTGGTAAAACTGAGGAAAATGCATGCTTTATGGGGCGCACCATTTATCAAGAATAATCATAATTCCTAAATCCTCAAATTGTTGACACATTGGCTTTTACTGAATTATTTTCCATAGTTTGTCTACAAGAAAAACGACTAAGCTTAATTGTAGCTAAATTCGATTTCTTTTGCAACAACGTTAAATACAGTATTTTGAAAAAGTTCCGTAAGGCCAGTTCTGTCTAAATTTATTTGACCAAAATTGGCAAACCTAAAGAGAACAAATCTAGCCCTTTAAATATAAAAAAGACAGGCGTAACAAATAAAAAATTATTGTTAGGTAAAGAGTTTAATTTGGCCCACACTGTATATTTTAAACGATTGTTTTTGATACGAGGTGTTACGCAACAATATTAATAAATATTAACAAAGAAAGAAATATTAGGAAAAAAGTATTTTGTTATCACGCATTACATTCATATACTTAAAGATAGTAAAGTTATGCAGTTTAAATCAAAATATTATTATTTTGTCACACCCCTTATTTCATAATAATCTGTAAACGTGTCTATGACGTTTTTAAATTTTAGAAAACAAAAATATTTTTAAAAATCTGATATAAGCTGTAACTTTTATTTCATAAATTTTTTTATAATTTTTTTCAATATCTTAGTTTTGGTGGCGTGTCATTTGTTTTTTTTTATATGGAGGTTCTCAATATAATGAGGATCTGTGATATAACGGTTTATGTACAACACTGTCCATTTAAGGAAATAATAATTTGTAATGTGTCTTTTTTAATTTTAGGCCCTTGATATAGTGACAATCCAGCCACGAAACGTTGGGATAAATACAATAGTGGTTTATATTTGCCTGCCCTCATCCCGCTATACTACTCCAATTTGTTTTTAAAAAGGGTGGTATAAAATAAACTGTAAAATTATCTATTTATGAAGAAAAAAACATTTATTGTAGTTTACACCTAATTTTCCCAAGTAATAATTAGCGATAAGGAAAAACTGTATAGGACTTTATTACTTTTTCATGCTTTTTAATAAATTGTTTTTAAAAATATAATTTTTCAATTTTTAATCTTTTAAAATAATATTTTTGCGATTTTGAACCACCCTACATATCATGGGGAATTTTTTTTATAGCTTTTAGCATTTTAGACAAAACACACATTTTTATAAAGAGTAACTTTTTTCATAATATTAAAAATGAAATTTTTACAGGTATAGTTCAGTCCATCCGTGGACACACTGTATCTTTGAATAAAGAAATCGATCACAATGATATCCTTTAAGTGGGTAGAACACCGTAATGTACCACAGGGTGTAATGGCTTGAGTATTAACATCTTTTGTTTGCCAAAGAAGATTTGTTAAAAATAACTGTAAAACATTTAGTACAGAAAATGAAGCATTTCACCTGGCAATTTTTGGTCCTGCATGGATTGACTTGAAATTTTAACAAAAAGTAGGATACAGCCAAAACCTATATCGAACCAAAAGGTGCCAAAACCCTGGGTGTGGCTGCCACCCTTCTTAAAGAGTGGAAATTTTTTATTACATTTTAATAACAGGAAACAATTGAAAATGTAATTCTAAGCAAGAAACGTTCATTATATTTTTTCATAAAACTAATACCTACTTCTAAAATTATTCGCGATTAAAAGTAATAATTTTTAGAAAATCAACGTTTTTAATGGGGGTTTCGCGAATAATTCGAAAATTATTCATTTTATATTTAAAAAAAACTATAGAGAGCAAGACTGTAGGATTTAAAAAGATGAAAAAAAATGTTTTATTATAATTTTTCTACGACCAATACGAACCAAGATACGGCGTGTTAATGGTTACCTTTTTACCTAAAATGTAAAATTTGATAGATTAAAAGTCAAAAAACGGGAAAATTCTGCATATTTTGAGAAAAACTCATAGAATCTTTTTGAAGAACCTAATTAGGCCTTTCTATTTATTAAAAAAAAGGTTCTAGCATGAAACTTGAGTGAGTTATGATAAAAATTAGGTTAGTATTAGTATCTAATTTTTTCCACGAAAAAATCATTTAAGATAGCTCCCTAACTACCCCTAATTAAAATTGGCCTTTACCCTTTTGCATTTTTTTATAGATACTCTAATAATACGTCCGAGAAGTTTGACAAATTTTAAATGCCTAATTTCAGGAAAATTTGAGCTTAAAGTGAAAAACGATTTTTACAATTTTATATTTTTCGCCCCATTTTTTTTTAATAACTCCGAAAATACTGAAGATAAGTGGGGGTAGTTAGGGGTTGTTTTTATCGATTTTTCTACAGAAAAAGTATGTAGTTACTGACCTTATTTTTATTATAACTTACTTAATTTTTATTCAAGAAGCTTTTTTTTAAAGTCTGATTATGTACTTTACAAAAAGTTTAATGGATGGTCTTCTTGTTAAGTACACGCCTGGAAAGAATGGGACCGCTTCGGTCCTGGTCCCGGGTATACGAGCTGACCCTGTTCAGCCCTATTGACCCCTATGAACTGGCCGGTCGCCTGAAACAAAATAAAAGAAAAACCCCCAAAAACCCAAAATTCTAATTAAAAACGACGTTTCGGTGGCAAGTCTGCCACCGTTGTCAATTAAAAAATTAAGTTAAAAATAAAAATAAAATATTAACTAATATTTAAATTAAAAATGATTAAGATTTAGATTATTTTTGTATCTCAAATGTTGTCATGAGTGACACATATGTCAAACTATTTTCAGTTTGAGATACAAAAATAATCTAAATTTTAATCATTTTTAATTTAAATATTAGTTAATATTTTATTTTTATTTTAACTTAATTTTAAATTGACAACGGTGGCAGACTTGCCACCGAAACGTCGTTTTTTAATTAGAATTTTTGGGTTTCATAGGGTCAATAGGGCTGAACAGGGTCAGCTCGTATACCCCGGGACCAGGACCGAAGCGGTCCCATTCTTTCCAGGCGTGTACTCAACAAGAAGACCATCCAATAAATGAATCCGCCTAACCAATATAGAGCATATCTCCAAAAAGTTTAATAATTTTTTCTCGAAAAATGCAGCATTTTCCCGTTATTCGATTTTTAATATATCAAATTTTGCATTTTACGAAAAAGAGTTAAAAATTAACACTCCGTACCTCAGTTCATATTGGTCGTAAAATAATTATAATAAAATAATTTTGTTTGTCTTTTTAAAAGCTATAATTTTTCTTTCCCCAGTTTTTTTAATAAATGCATAATTTTTGAGTTATTCGCGAAAACCCATTCAACCGTCGATTTTTTCGCCGAAAAATTGTTATTTTCAATCGCAAATAACTTAATAAATATTAGTGTTATGAAAAAAATGTATGGAACATTTCTTCGCTGAGAATCACTTTTTGATTGATTTTTATGGTTAAAATGTAATTAAAAAAATTACCCCCTAGGGGGCATGGCAACCACCCTCAGTGTTTTGGCGCCCTTTGGTTTGATATATGTTTTGATCCCTAGGCTATATTCTACTTTCTGTTAAAATATCTTGTAAATCCATATAGGACCAAAGAATTGCCAGGTTTTACCTTTTTTTGAGCTTTATTTCCTGTACTAATTATGCATTGTCGCTATCCATGGTACACGTGACAATCGAAAATTAATTAGTATCCAGTATCTTGCTTAGTAATAGTTAACTTATGTTCTTATTTTTAATCTTATTGAAAATAACTTGGTATCGTTAGGTTTGTCAAAAAATCCTTTTTTGAAAAAGTGCATTTTCAAGAAAAGGGTTGCCAATATAAAATAAGAGTTAGACATAATAATTTTAAGGTAAAAAAATAAAACAAGCTTTTTATTAAATGTACTAAAACGAATAATTTTTGTTTTATAACTTTTAATATCAACATATAACCTCATTACACAAAAGCTTGTCGCGAGACTTTAGAACTCGTATTTACTTAGTTTAAAATAGCTTATGTCATTAATATTTTTTGTTTATTTACACAGGTACATCTCGTGACAAGCTTTTAGATTATATAATTTGTGTAATATGTTGATATTAAAAGTTATAAAGACAAAAATTAGTTTATTTCGTTTTAGTGTATTTAAATGAAAGCTTGTTTAAAAAAAAATTACCTTAAAATTATGTTTTATTTTTAGCTATTGCAGAACATGTTTCTCATTCTGTTTATCTCATTGGACGCATTATTGTTACAAAGTTTGCCGGTTAATTTCTGAACAGTCTAGCTGTAATACAAAAAGACTTGAAAGATTTGTATCCGACTTCAAAAACCCGAATCCACCAAAAATTCAGACTAATTGCAGCAAAGACGTTTAGCTCACATTCATATTCTCAGAAAGTCCTTTTTATTTGATACCCATTCTGTAGAAGTGCATTAAAACTAACTATTCCGCCATCTTGGGTTTTCCGCCATGTTGGATTAAGAATGAAGTTACTTTATTTTTCGATTTACACTCAGCAAGCTCTTTCGTTTGATACCCACATTCTAGAAATGTATTAAACTTAACTAGTTCGCCATGTTGGATTTAGGATGACGTCACTATATTTTTCGAGTTACTCTCAGCAAGCCCTTTCATTTGATACCCATATTGTAGAGATACATAAAAAATATAACTATAGTCCGCCATTTTTAGAAGTCTGCCATATTGGATTTGAAGTGGCGTAACTTTATGTTTCGAGTTACTCTCAGCAAGCCCTTTCATTTGATACCTATATTGTAGGATTGCATTAAAAATAACTAGTCCGCCATATTGCATTAAAAGTGACGTCACTGTATTTTTCAAGTTACCTTCAGCAAGCCCTTTCATTTGATACCCATATTGTGGGGGTGTATTAAAAATAACTGGTTCGCCATCTTGAGTGTTTCGCCATGTTGGATTTAGAATGACGTTACATAGCCTTTGTATAGCTAAGCATGCATTGTTATCCAAGATAGACGTGTGTACAAAATTTCAGCTTAATCGATTGAAGGTAAATACGTCAAAATTGAGTTGCAAGATTTGACCCGTACATACATACATTCATACATACATACATACAATCATTTCAAGGTAAATAAAAGCTTGTAAAAATGTTATTTCCTACTTGTACTAGATTCGTTCCTATCTGTCATTCAAGCCACGAAAACTTGTTTTTTTTTTTTTAATTCCAAATTCCCGACATCTCCTGAGATCCTAAGATAAGTTTTCGTCCGATCATGACCTTCCTAATGTAATATTAAAAATTGCACTAAAAATTAGGTAAGCGTAAAAACTTTAAAAATACCAGAGTCTGATCCAGAATTGTCTCCAATCCAAAAACGTTAAAATATTTGCTTCATTTAAAAATTTAAAAACCGAGCCAATTCCGAAAATAGCGGAAGTTACTTAAAATATATATATATATATTTACATATAGATTACCATACAACACCATATTCGACACGGTCTGTAGCTGAATAACCATGGGGTTTTTAAAAAAGTAAATACTGGAACATATACAGGTCGGATAAGACTACAGTATAAAATTATTTTAGTCTATACAGAGTGTCTCAAAAAGTGTGACGTATCAAAGTTATATTTTTTAAATGGAACACTCTATATTTTACGACGGTTTTAGATTCTATTTTAAAAAATAACTTAAGTTTGTTTATAGTACTAAGTGTCTAATTTTATTCGTTTTTGTAATATTAAATTTTTTGAAAAATGCAGAGGTAAAATTAAATTGATTTTACTTTAACACTTTTAACACATTAAACTTTAAAATGTGTAACAAGATTAGAAAAAGTCTGCCATATCATACGTAGGTCAAGTCAAGATCAAATATTGGACAGGGTGATCAAAAATATTTTCAATTTTTCAGAAAATCAAATAGCCATATCTCTCTTATTTTAAATAGAATACCCTGTATTTTTTTACGTCACATGATTACAAATAAAATACTCCTTCAAATGGTGTATAGGTTGCCTATACCTATCTTTTGTGATTTTTAGTAAAATCTGTTTTTACAAATTTTTAGTCCAAATGTTTATTTAAATTAAAGTTGGCTGTGACATAGCAGCCATTAACATTTTCTTATGAAAATAACAACGACCATTTATTGATTACTAGTGTTTTAGTGAGTTTAAAAGAAATTTCAATGATTTTAAATAAAAACCCTTCTTCTACAACAACAAGATGATATAATACTGGTAGGATGTAAAAAAATGGTTTACTTTAGTCTAGAGTTAATCCTGAAAAATATTCCAGGAGAAACCATCTGATAACCTTAATTGTTGCTTTATTTTTATCATTACCACATTCAGTTGAAATAAGTGTTATTGGAAGTAGCATTATAAGCAACTAATGAATTTTTTTGTGAATTTTAAAAATAGTGACAGATAATACAAAATATTTTAATTTTGTGCTTTTTTCCATCAGATTTACATTTTGCAATAACGGCTTAGTAAAATAGGCATAGCTATATCACAGCCTACTTACATTTAAATAGACATTTGGAATAAAAATATGTTAAAACGGCATTTACTTAAAAAGTATAAAAGATAGGTACAGGCAACCTATACACCATTTGAAAGAGTATTTTATTTGTCATCATGTGACGTAAAAAAATACAGGGTGTTCCATTTAAAATAAGAGATATATGGCTATTTGATTTTCTAAAAAATTGAAATCATTTTTTGATCACCCTGTACAATATTTGATCTTGATTTGACCTACGTATGATATGGCAGACTTTTTCTAATCTTGTAACAAATTTTAAAGTTTAAGGAGTTTATATTATTAAAATAAAATTAATTTATTTGCACACCTGCATTAAAAAAAAAATCAAATATCACAAAAACGAATAAAATTAGACACTTGGTACTATTAACAAACCTAAATTATTTTTGTATGTAGGACCTAAAACCGTCATAAAATATAGGGTGTTCCATTTAAAAACATATAACTTTGATTCGCCACACTTTTTGAGACATCCTGTAAAGGTTTTTCAAATTCAGTTTAACAATTTCCAAGAAAGTTTACTCTTAATACCTGGGGTGTTTAGTCCCTGTGACTTTTTATTTTTATTATATAAAATATATTTAAAATATTTAAATAAAATTTGGTACGTAGGTATTTCACCTAAATGTACAATATTTCATAACATCAGTTGTTTCTCTTACTTCCAGAAACGACATCAACTTTATTATTTAAAATGGGACACCTGGTATATTTTTATTTATTTAAATAGACATCATTCCAAATACACCCCGTTTGCTACTTTTTATGTCTAACCTCTAAATATTTTTAGTTTTTTAATTTTTAATCTAGAGTACCATAATTTTAATAAAACCTTAAGTTCGGAAGCAAGTAGTCACGGCAAAATAAAATAGTTAAAAATATTTTTCTGTGACTTCTTGGGCCAAAATTTACAGTTTTATGGCTCTAAATTAGAAATATTTATAGGGTAGATGCCAAAAAGTGGCAAATAGACTGTACTAGTACACGGAATTAGGCGCGGCGAGTTTTGAGATTTTATATGGGTGCCATCATATGTCAAAAATTTTTGAAGAGAAAAAAAGGTCATCACCCCTTAAAACTATTAAATTTAGATGTACCTAATGTGGTATTTTCTTAAAGCTCTCTTTAAGATCTTTTTAATGGTAATATAATATACATATCATTAAAAAACTTTCCACCCTATATACTCTCACCGGTATCACCGGTAAAAAGATCTTTAAAAGAGCTTTAAGAAAACACCATATTAGGTACATCTAACTTTATTAGTTTCGGAAATATGGCCATCCAAATTAGTCACACCTTTTATCAGTTCGCCTGGCAGGTATGTACTTGTGCACATCGAAAACGCCTGTCAATTTTTTTCAAACTTTACTATAAATGAACTAAATCCTAAAAAAATGTTAGGCTTACAGCTCCAAGTTTTGTTTTATTTTTTTTTTAACTTTCAAAAATATACATGGTGATGATGTGCAGAGCTGATGCTTGCCAGGTGATGATTGTCGTACTTAGCATGCTATGACTCATCAACTTATCACTACACAAATTTCTAGCCTTACAGGCCCAATGTTACTGAAAGGTTCACTAGCTCTGGGATTATTAAGGTCATTTCGGGCTAAACTGGAAGAAACATAAAATCACTGATATAAAAATATTGCAGATATAGGTAATATACCTACGTACCAAATTTTATTTTGTTATTTAAAAACTAAAAGTTACAAGGGCTAAAGGCCCCTGGTATTTAGAGTACTTTTTCCCGGAAACTACTAAACCGATTAAAAAAAACAAGTCTATTAAAGAGAGAATTTAAAACCCTTAAAGATAAAAAACTTGACCCCCTTACCCATTTAAAATTTTTGATGTTTGTGTTGTTGGGGGAAGTGTATAACACTGAACAAGTAAATTTTGACACATTTTTTTAAGTCTACAAATAATGGAATTTTAGGGGTGGCTCATTTTAGTTGGAATGCACTGTATACGGGGTGTTTCTAAACAAATGCAAAATATTTTAGGAGGTGATGCCTTGTTCAAAATAATGGGTAGTTTGCTTTATTAACATGGGGTCAAAAGTCAACCATTATGGAGATACTGCGAAAAAATTAAAGAAAAAATGTCTCTTGTACCTATTTAGACTACTAAGTAATGTCAAATAAAAATATATTACAAATGCCTTAATATATGAATAATAATAGTAATAATAAAAAACAAGAATTAAAAAGTTTCTAAATAAACCAGTCTATCCAAATTTATATTTTTGAGGTTATTGCGTAAGTGTCTGTTTAAATTTGGTTAGCAATAATAATAGGGATAGTCTATTTCTACCCGTACCATTAATTCTAAAAAAGTGTTAAAATATTCAGAAACCGTATTTTTATAATAACATTATTTTCTTAGAATTTCATTATTCTAGTGTTTTTCGTTTTTGAGATGAAAAATAAAAACGATATTTTGTCGACATTTTTGTACCGCGATATCTCCCTAATGGTTGGATCTTGATGTTTATTAAGCAAACTACCCTTTATTTTAAACAAGGAATCACCTTCTAGAATTTTTCACATTTGTTTAGAAACACCCTGTATATATTTTGTTAATATTGACTATAAAGAATCTTAAATGTATTTATTAAAGTAATGTATACATTTTAAAATGATTGTATTCAACATGTTTGTGTATTTTTTTACATCTTTATTTTTAAATGTATTTTATAATAATATCTAAAGGCGTGTTTATGACGCTTTTAAATTGCGGAAAATCTAAATAATATTTTTAAATTATGATGCGACTTCTGGTTTTAATTTCGTATGTTTTTCATCAGAAAAAGTTTATTTTCTATTTTTGTTATTTATTAAAAATATAATTTCCCAATAATCAAGATTACAAATTATCAGTGTTTAATTTTTGGTGACGAATGGTTTTAAACAAACCGATCAACATATGAAACACTTGACTTTTTAAAATTTTGACCGATTCTTAATTTTTTAATAAAAACTGGAATTGGGTAGTTTTACAATTAATAAATTTAAAAAATGTGATTTTGATGCCATCTTTAGCCTATTTTTTTTTATAAGGCTAAAAATGACAATGCATGTTTTATTTAAAATGAAATTAGGTGGTATTTATTTTATTATTTTATTAAAGTGACGATATTTAATCAAAATCAATGTTATCCCAAATCTATAAAATTAAAAAATATTTTGTTTTTGCCACATTCATTTCAATAACCCTTTGAAATTGTTTAAATAATTAATGGTAATTATTAGTATTGCAAAAGCGTCTCAAAGCAAATATTCTTATCTTATGTGATAAAAACAAAATATTCTGCAATTTTGTACATTTAGGATAGCTTTAATTTTTTGTCAAAATAATAACTTGTTTATTTAACACTCTGTCTAACGCAGTTGTAACAACAAATATGGAATTTATAACAAGCAGCCTAAAGAACAATAAAATTTTTGCTTGAAGGACGAAAAAAATCGGTTAAAATTCTAAAATTTAATAAGCCGTTAAATTTAAAAAAACGTGGTGGCCAGGTTTATTTGGTGACCGGTTTATATTAAATAATCCGGAATAAAAAGTATGCTTAAATTGACATAACAATACAACATGTAAAACACTCACATTTTAGCATCATTATAAGTCGGGGTTTATAAATCAAAATATAATTTTAGTATTACTATTAGCATAAGTCACAAGATTGAAGAACTTACATTTCAATTAAAGTGTTTATAAATCAAATTTATTTTTTTTTGTCTTAAGCATAGGCGGCGGACGGCGTGGGCGATGTGGGCTATCGCCCACGGCCTCGCGGCCCGATATGCCACGCACCATAGATTTTGCATTAATAAAGGAAAATAGTAAAGGGCCTCGCAGGAAAGGTGAAAACCCTATTTTTTGCTCCCCATTTTTTTCAACGATACCATTTGTCGACAAGGGGCCTCGCGGATATAAGGGCCTCGCAAAATGTATCTTCCCCACATAAAATTTTGATTTTGCGCCGCCACGGGTTTTAAGAAAAGATCTGGAAATTTTCTAAAATTTAAAACTTAATACTAAAATAGGGAAAAATATGAACTGATTATGTGCCATAAAAACAGGCGCGCAACTAGGAATTTAATTTTTGTTTTATCTAAAACATGACACACGGGACTAACACCATATACACATATACCTGATATTATTGGCCTAAAGAGGAACACTTTGGTAAAGACAAATTTTATTTTGAAATTTGAAAAAAAAGTTAGTTTTTGTTAGCCCCCAGACAAAATCAAAACTTTTAAAGGCAAATTCTCCATTTGTATTTTTTCGTAAATTTAATTAAATTTTATTGACAAATATTAAATTTTATGAAATTATCTATATTGTTCAAAAACCTATAGCCAGTTGAAATTTTTTTACTCCACCATTTTTTTAGTGCAAGACTTTTAAATGCCTCTATTTACAAGAAAAAGGCAGATATTTTTGCAAAATTTGAGATTTGTCAATAAAATTTGATCAAATTTACGAAAAAAGTACAAATAGAGAATTTGCTCTTAAAAGTTTTGATTTTTTCTGGGGGCTACCCATAACACTAACTTTTTTCGCGAATTCCAACATAAACATTGTCTTTATCAAAGTGTTGATCTTTCGACCAATACCATTTGGTATATATTATATTGTGATACCCAGAGCCGTATTATCTATTAGGCTGACTAGGCTACAGCCTAGGGCGCCATGAAAAAATAGGCGCCAGACAGGGGAGTAATAGACGGTAGACGGGAGTTTTAGTCAGTAATATCTCAGTGAATAAGGTGGAAGGAGGGAATGAGTTATTTTTTTGTTCTTCAAAAATTTTTTGGTGGAAAATAGGCGCTCTGGAAATTCTAGCCTAGGGCGCCTCAAACAGTTAATACGGCCCTGGTGATACCAACTAAATTAGTGTAATTTATTAAACACAGAGAAGTTGAAAATAACCTTTTTAGGTCGAGTTTATAAATCTAAATTTAATTTTAATATTAGTGTTAGCATTAGTAGTAACCTAAATTAAATTTTTGCGGCATTGTTTAGCTACATTTAAAAAACCCACATGGTGTGGGTGCCATGTCTCAGTTTTTAGATAAAATAATTTGAAAATCCTAGTTGCGCCCCAGCATAAAAAGGTTAAAACCTTCTTTTTATGCTTGAAGGTATATCAGTAACTTCTTTTTATTCACTTTCCATTAGTTTTTTTTAATGTAGCTAAACAATGTCTCAAAAATGGCTAAATTTAATTTAGGTTACTACTAATGCTAATACTAATATTAAAATTAAATTTTTATTTATAAACTCGCCTAAAAGAGGTATTTTCAACCTGTCTGTGTGTAATAAATTATACTAATTTAATGGGTACCACAATATAAGACACTGTGCTTTTAACAATATTATGGATTAACACCATTAAAGTTCCTTTAAAGGTGTTAATTTTATAAGAAGTTGATTATTACGCAAGTTTGCCCCAATTTAATTAACTTTGTGGGCTAGGTGAATAAAGTTAAGTAAAAGCTAATACTATAGTATTTTGCTTTATTTGTTTCAGTCAATTTTGCATGTTTTATCTCTTATTATTTCAAGTAAAAGCATTTGCTTAGCTTTATTCACCTGACCCTGTATATCTTACCTTTTTCCAAAATCTCATTGGCCACCTTTGAATTTGAGACATCCTTTACATCACTCACTATGTAATACTCCAGTCTGCGAAAAAAAAAAGAAAAAGTTGTTAAATATTTTTCTGAAAATCAGAATAAATATTTGACAACCTGTATCTCCGAAATGGTCCATTTTTGGACCAAGGTAAGTTGGGTTAAATCGTCATATTTTAGCCTCATAAATTTAGGGTAGCATTTTTCCCGCACCTATTGGAGACACCCTGTATGTATCAGCAAAGCGGAAGTTTCTACCAATCGTTAGAGTAGAAAAGAAGTACTTGCTATGAATTTTAAATTTGAAAAAGGGAAAATCACTAAATTTAGAATTTTACGAGATAAGAAACTTTTCTTTGAAAAAGAAATCCTTGTGACCGTGACCAACATTACTATATACGATCACTAATAAATAATAATTAATTTTAAAAAATGTTAGATCAACATACCTCATATATTTTTAATTATTTTGTATCTTTAAATTAACAAATGGTTATTATGATTTATATCAAACAAAAATTAAAAATAAAATTGGCGATAAATTCGTTAAAATAATTAATAATATTTATACAAGAAAAAACAAGGCTGAATTAAAGGAAAAAAGAGGGGGCGGCAGACGGCAACTTTTGCACATTTTGCCACTGGGCAGAAGTTTAAAATGCCCCCTATATAGGATGTCCCAAATTCGAGAGTTATCATTGGTATTTAAGAAACCATAAGAGCTACAAATCGGTTAAATTAGAGAGAAGTTGTACAATTAAAAGCTCTTTATCGTACCATTATAAAATTTAAAAAGAAAAAAATTGTTAGAGATATCCCTAAAAACCAAAAACTTTTGATTTGATTTTTATTTTTTCTAATTTTATGCACTATTGAATTCTTCCTTAAAAGCTTTATTGTATTTTATTTCATTGTTCTATATGAAAAATAAAATTAATAATAATTTTCAGAATCTGTCGCCGAAATCTTGGAAAACTTAAAAAGTTGCTAATATAAACTGCTTTCAGTTTTTTAATAGCGAATTAAATAATCTTATAACAAAATAAAAAACAAAAACATTTTTTTTATATATTATCGAAAGTTTTTGGACCTTTTAAAAATTTAAAACGAAACATTAAGAAAATTCCAATTAAATGTTCCCCTGGTTTGTATCTCATACGGATTTCGAAATCCAAAGAGTCATCCTCCAATTTGAAACACCTGATACACTTTTTAAAATATTTAAGGAATAAAAATATATATATATTAAAAGCAAAATAACAATATTTATTTAACCAACTGGAAGTGAAGTAAGGCAACTTTTTATGCAAGTATGTTAATGATTTTTATAATGGTTCTTGCATTTATATGTGTACAAATAACGTTTTAGTGGCGTCTGGGCCCTTCCCAAGGTATTGCCAGACTCCTCCAGGGGGCGATTCTGGGCAGTGGGAACGACGTTCCCTGGAGAACGGAAGGCGTGGTTCTCTCTAAATTTGACGAAGTTCTATTCTCGAAGAGGGAAATCGGTTCGTTCCCCAAGTTTTAAGAGAACGATGTTCTCATTCTTTGACCTAGTAGAACCGCCCATTCTCAAGAGAATGAACATATGATTTATGACATTTAAGAAATTTTTGATGTGTTTGTTTTTATAGGAGGATATTTTTTGTTTATTAATAAATAAAATAAGTTAAGTACCCTAAAAATACTAATTTAAATAAGTTTTTAATCTGAACACACAAAATTATAAAAACCCAATTTTAATAAATTATTAACATTTATTTTTTTTAATTTTGTATACTTTTACTTAACCTAACTTTTATTAACTGTGTGTATCCAAGCAACGGCGTTTTCGATTTTCCGTAAAATTATAAAGAATTTTATTTCGATAAGGTGAGTTGTATTTGTCTCTAAAGCCGCGTCCACATTAGTAAATAAATGTGTTGTATGTTGAATCTAGAATTTGGCGCAAATATTTGCGGCGCAAATTTCACGTTCTACCCACGTTCAATTTTACGTTGTGTGTCGTGCGTTCGTGCTCAAAACGTGTGTGATCTTATGCGTTGCATACTATTTTGTTATTCTGGATTTGTTTATATTTTTTCGCCAATTATTTTATATTTTGTAAAAGATAAATTTAAATAAAGAGGATGTTCTTCTTCTGATACAAGAATATCAAAAACAAAGACTTTTATGGGTTCCAAGCGATAAGTGGCATTTTCATAAAAACAAAAAGAATGATGCTTGGGAAGAAATCGCAAAATGTGTTATACGTATTATTTCAAATGAAAATTCAGTTTTTATTAAAGTTTTCGCCTTACAGTTGTTGTTTTTTAAAGATAATAAATTTTTAAAAATAAAAATTAAGTTTTATTACCACATTACCTTTACATAATCTTTTTGAACGTCAATTAAAGCACTGCATACTTCTAGAACTATCAATGATGCTTTATATATATGCTTTGTTTGGATATTTTAAAAAGATATTGAAGGCTTGTATATGAATCTCCAGTAGCCATAAAACGTAATGTGACAGCTAACCTTTCCTTCACGGGTATGGCTTCTCTAAGCTTGGTGTCCTTTTGATAATTTTTGGTCCAATCTTATTTATTAAAATCTCAAAGTCATTTGTAGACATACGCAAAAAATTTTTGAAATGCCCAGTACTTTCATCCAAGGATAGCTGATATAATAACTTTACGCCATCAAAGTACGCGATAAAAGTAGCGCATTTTCTTTTCATCATTAACATTGCATCAGACATAGTCACAGAATGGTTGGTTTAGATCAAATTAGAAAGATGGATATCAGTTAACTTCTATAATTTCTAAACGGCAAGTCATAATAACAACATTTGTCAAAATCATTGCGTTAACGTAAATACGTCCACACTAAAACAATATTGCGGCGCAAATCTCTTTGATGTTGGAAAAAAACCGACAACCGACGGATCGCGTGCGTTGAATGTCGCGAAAATTTTTGCGTGTGTTTCTATGCGGCGAACTCGTCCACACTTGCAAAAATTTGAAACGCACATACAAATTTGTGCCGCATGGCGCACACAACGTAAATTTTTACTAGTGTGGACGCGGCTTAAGAAAAACTCGTGGTAAATTGCAACAGTTTTAATTATTCATGGTCTAAATAAGTTAGTTTTACAAAAGGGAAAAATATAATTTGTTTTTAAAATAAAAACTAGGTTTACATAAAGAGTGTCCGAATTTCGATGCAATTGCGTGGTATATTGGTTATTATTAGAGATAGAGACTTGCAGTTTTCGTGAAATGTGCTACTTTTTGATGAAGAAAAAGATGACACTAACAGATTTTTTATGACCTTTTTTCTATTTGACATACAGGGATTTTTTTTATTTTGGGATCCTCCTCATATTTTAGTTGTCTTTTAACAAAAGTAAAAACTGATGATAATATATATGTTTACGTGGAATGCAGTGGTGTACCTAGTTAGATTTTTTTTAAATTATTATAAATTTTTACTTTTAATATAAGTTAAAGGACAACTAAAATACGAGGAGGGACGCAAAATATTTAAAAAAATCCTTTGTAAAAAACAGAAAGAGCCATGAAAAATATTTTAGTGTCATCTTTCGGTTCATCAAAAAGTAGCAACAACGCTTGGCGAAAACTGCAAGTCTCTATCCCTAATAATAACCAAGATACCCTGCAATTGCAACGAAATCCGGACACCCTGTATGGAGATTATAGCAAATTAATCTTTCGGCGAGAGCGCTTGTACAAGGAGACTACATTAGTGCGTCGGGCTTCTATAGCGCCCAAACTACGGAAGTGAGAATTTGTTTAAAGTGGTTGATAAATTAGACATAAAAGTCCACTTCTAGAAAATATTTTGTTTATATACAGGGTACTCAAGTTTGCGCTACCACAATTTGATATATTTTTTTAAGTTAAAGACCCCGAATATTTCTACATATTTCAGACTCTTTTATGTTTGTCTATACATCTAAACTTTCCCCAAGTGGATGAAGACGTTACATTTAAAAAGAGGCAAATCTGATTGTATATAGAGGGTCAAAAGATACCCTTTTATATGTTTAAGCTAATTTTAATGTACATGGTGCTCAAAAATATCTTTACAATAATGAAAAATTCAATCAATTTTTTTCTGTTTTTTTTTCTAATAGAACTAAATATTATTACTTAGTCTAATAGTCCTTTAGCAAATAAACAATTTTTATAATAGGCTTAAAATCTCTTTCTAAATATTATTACTTTAAGCTGTATTTTTTTATCTTTGGACAAACTAAGAAGGTTAAAAGCCTAAATACTAACGTACCGTGGGTGTCTTAAGCGAGGTAAGAGGGAAAATGTTGACACGGGACTTAAATACTTGAAGGATTGGGGGAAAGGAAAGACCTCCGCGGGTAGCAGGTTGCACATTCTGGAAACTCTAGGGATAAAAGAACGAACAAAGTGGGAAGTTCGATGCCTGTCCAGTTGGACCGTATAGGGATGCATACACGCGGCACCACGAATTTCTCTGTTGGGAACCGTAAGTAGAGAAACTATACTGGACAACTCTTCAGAGCAGAAGCCATGGAAGTACCTATAAAAAAGCGATAAATCCCCCACAGCTCGTCGATGGGCAAAAGAGGAAAGCCTTTCTGTAAGTGGAGGAGACGAATAGCTCTTCTTTGAATGAAATCAAGAATGCTTAGGGTTGTGGGGGACGCCATGCCCCAGATATGAGAACAATATTTCAGGGGAGGTCGGATTTGGGACACATATAAATTGTATAAATTAGAAGGGGAAAATACTTTTTGGCTCAAAAGAGAAATTTAAGCTTGTTTGAAGCAGCTGTGGCTATAGATACAATGTGTTTATGCCAGTTAAGGTTACTTTCAAATGTGACGCCCATAAGATTGAAGGTGTCTTTGCTCTGTAAAACTTGGCCGCTTATATGTAGAGGATAAGTATTTAATGACTCTTTTCGCGACAAGGAACATGATTGTGTTTTGTATGCATTAAAATGGACGAGATTTTTGGCACCCCGATCCAATATTAAATTAAGATCCTGTGAAAGAGATATCTGCTTCTCTGTTTGTTTTCTAAATCAGGTTTAGTGATGGGTTTACAAAACCTGAAAACTAGAGTGAAGGGTACTATCAAGGGCGTACCCAGGTAGGGGCAGGGGGGCCCTAGAAGATAAAATAAACGTCAATTTTCCTGGCAAGTGGGAATTAAAAACGTGTTACCTACTCTGCGCAAAACGAAGTGTTGGAAACAAAATATCTTTTCAGTCAGATATTTTGATTTAATATCTTTTTATCTATAATTAAATATTCTACAACATTCGATATAGTATAATTTTAGCGACTCAATATAATTTAAATCTAAAATCTCCCGCGAAACCGTCGCATCTCGTAGTTTCCGCTCCCGACGAGACAATCAGAGCCATCTAGGATTAAAGCCGAATATAATTTGGAGAAAAAGGAGAAAACAACATCTAGCGCTATCTAGTTACGGATGACAGTACTTTTTCCAGTAAAGAGAATAAGAGAAATCTGAAATAGCATCAATTTATACGGTCAATAGCGACATCTTCTATGGAATAGCAATACCACGAAGAACGTTCTAGCTGGAAAGGAAAGGTAGTGATAGCACCAGAGAAATGGAGAGAGATAGAGAACTCGCTTCGACCACTGCGCATCCCATTTTGCGGGAACGGCATGGCCGCCGCCATATTTACCCCTATTTTCCTGGATTTGTCAAAAGTAATTTACACTAACCTTATTTTCACTATATTCCGCCTTCTTTTTGCACAAAATTTTTATAAAACACTAAATTGCCACACAATATTTTATAAACACCTTTTAAAAACCTGTTTTTTATTTATTTTACACGTTTTTTCATTAAATTGAAAATAATTTACCCATAAATGCTTCAACCATAAATACAATATGTAGATGTATTTATGGTTGCATACACGAGTTTGTTTAAAGTAAAGCTTTTGAATTAATATAATTAATAATAAAAAAATGTTTTTAAAGGGTTTTTGATGTTAAATGAAATATTGTGTGCCATTTTAGTATTATAATATGAATTTTGTGCAAAAAGAAGGGAAAATATTGTGAAAATATGACAAGTAGTGGACATCCATGGCGGCGCCCGGTATTTGCCTTCTCGCGCATGGTAAAGCGACTTCTCCCCCCTCTCCATTTCTCTGGATAGCACATATGAGACAAGGACGGAAATAGAGTCGAGTATTTTCTACGTATTTCGGGAGCAGGAATATTTGAATATATAAGTGGGATCGTGAGGCAGAGCAAGGCAATTCAGTTCGACGAGACGACGAATACAATTCAATTCAGTTCGGAGTTTAATACGAGCGAATATTTCATGCGCCATAGTGTAGCGGCGACACGAGATTTACGTTTACTGCGCAACAATTGGAGACTGGAAATATTACTCTGTCAAATGGATATCAGGAAATTCCTTGAAAGAGGTGAGTCAAAACAAAACAAAACAAAACCTAATATGATTATTTGATATGTTTGTTCAAACCACACAGTTAACGAATTTTGAACATCGCAATTTTACTTTTACTGATAGGAAGTCCGAAGTAAATGATATTTGAATGTGATGTTATTATAGGTATCTTGATCTTTATTTTCGTCCTATGCCTAAACACCGTAAGAGTAATGTTGTGTATCCATTTTTAGGGACAACACGCGAAAAAAGAAAAAAAGGTCGGGAAAGTAGCAGCGGAAGCGAAAGCGATGAAAATGACAACCATGATAAAACTACTCATGTAATGCCAAGATCATTGCAACATTGGACAAGCGTCACATTCTCCAGCAGAACGTGTTGCCGACTATTCTTCTCCATCGACATCCCAACAAACTTATAAGTCAACGTCGATCCTGAAATTATAGTGGACGATGGCTATCATGAAAATGATCTGGGTCGTTATGTTGGGTTGGCTACCCAGCTATCGACGGAAAAGAAGAGGGAGTTGTTACAAAATCCTTGGATCCCACCCAGAAATTACGATTTTGAAAGTGATGCAAGCCATTTGAAAAGAAAATTTTATCATGCTTTATGGTTGCATGAATATGCACCATGGCTAGTATATTCCAAGCGACTAAAAGGCGCTCTTTGTAAGCATTGTGTTTTGTTCCCTCCGCCCATCAGCACTGTGAGAGGAATTTTGGGATCATTTATGGTCAGGCCATATATAAAGTTCAAAAATATGCATGAAGACTGCCAAAAGCATGCAACGACCAACCTTCACCTAACAGCGACAAATGCTGCAAAAAAATTTCTTGAAAATGTTCCTGTAGACATCCAACTGCAAAGTGGACACCAAAAAGCAATCGATGAAAACAAACAAATATTGTCATCAATTATTTCTTGTATAGTATTTTGCGGTACACATGATATGCCTCTTAGGGGAAAACAAGCAGATGAGGGTGTTTTATTAGATTTATTAAAGTTGAGAATCAATTCAGTGGACGACAAATTAAAGAGTCACTTGAAAAAGTGCCGTCGCAATGCAGTTTACACATCTCCAAAAATACAAAACGAATTGATAAATTTATGTGGCGAAGTTATTAAGGAGAATATAATAAGTGAGGTTCAGAAGACCATGGCTTACGCAGTCTTAGCTGATGAAACAGCAGACGTAGTTGGGAAAGAACAGCTGTCAATAGGCGTGCGATTCTACGACGAAAGCAAAAGAAAAATCAGAGAAGAATTTGTAGGGTTCGTTGAACTAAAAGCACAAAATGCTTCAGCAATTGCAGAAGCAATTGACAATTTCTTGATTAGTTCTAACCTCCCAACCGAAGATTGCGTAGGGTTTGGATTCGATGGCTGTTCTACAATGGCAGGGAAAGAGGGTGGCGTACAAGCCATTTTGAGAAAAAATATACTCGTGCTTTATATTTTCATTGCTAAAGTCACAAACTCAACCTTGTTGTGAATGATGGGAACGCAGTGCCAGAAATTAGAAATACTGTCGCCACTGTAAAGGATGTTATAACGTTTTTCAGAGAATCGACTACACGTCGAAACTACGCTCCAAACCTATCACGATTGTGTGAGACGAGATGGTCCGAAAAATATAAATCAATCAGAAAGTTTTCTCGACATTTCCCAAAGCTTGTGAAATCTCTAGAAACGTTATCCGTAGAGGGTAATTATGCCACCAGAAAATCTGCATATCAGTTGCATTCAGCCATTACAAAACCAGTGTTTATTATTGCTCTACAAACAATAGCCAAATATTCAGCAGTTTTAGAACCAGTAGTTAACGCACTGCAAGCTAAATCAATCGACATGATCTCGGTGGGGGAACACATCAAAATATTAAGGACATATTCAGAAATGACCGCAAATTTCCTGATAGAATAAGTAATAAAATGCTTCAAAAAGCGCGAGCTGTTGCAATGGATTTGAACATAGAAATTTCGGTTCCACGTCTTGCTCACAAGCAAACACATAGAAGTAATCCGCCATCAGACAATGATAACGAATATTGGCGGCGTTTCCTGATAATACCATACATTGATTCACTCATTTCATCATTGAATATTCGATTCTCCCAAGAAAATACTCCGGCGTTTGCTTTAAGTAAGCTACATCAAGGTTGCGCAATCAGATTTGTTCTATCTATTTTTTGTTTTAATATACCCGACCGACCATCTTCTCGAAACAGGTATGAGCTGCCCCCTAGCTGAAATCCTGGGTACGCCCTTGGGTACTATCGTCGGCGAAACTATGAATGGCATTAGTTGTGGATGAGAGAAGGTCGTTGATGTGAAGAAGAAACAATGTTGGTGCCAGAACTGAGCCCCGAGGCACTCCAGCATTTACTTGGTGAAAGCCTGAAGAATGGCCGTCCACAATAACTGATATACGTCGATCAGATAGATAACTAGAGAGCCAATTACAGAGTTTAGTTGAAAGACCATAGGAGGAAAGTTTATTAAGAAGTGAAGCATGCCAGACCTGGTCAAAAGCTTTGGATATATTAAGAGCAACGATCTGGGAATCACCTAGAAACTTAAGAGACCTATTCCAGCAGTGTGATACGAAGAAAAGAAGATCTGCTGTAGATCTTTTGTGGCGAAATCCATACTGCCTGTTATGCAAAGTTTTGTGTTTTTCTAAATACTTAAGAATTTGTGAATTAATGAATTTTTCCATTACTTTACAAAGAACTAAGAGAATTGAGATTGGTCTATAGTTAGATGGAAGAGATTTAGATTCTTTCTTGGGTACAGTCTTTCGTTACTGTTTATTTAATACTTTACCCTTAACACGCTTATCTTCAAAAATTCTTTATGTGCATCTATTGAAAAATGTTGGTATTTTTTGTTATTTGATACAGTTTCAACAAATCTTAACAAAAGTATTCTTTGTACACATTTTTCGTCTAAAGCTCTTTTTTGAAAAATGTGCAGCACAATTAATACTAGATAATAATTTATCCCTTTTTCAAACTCATCTTTGCAAAAATTTATTGTGGTAAATGTACAGGATGGCGCCTTTTCGTTGACCTTGCAGGGTATATCAAAACCTAAAATAGATAGAACAAATCTGATTGCGCAACCTTGATTTCAATTTTTAAAACAAATTCAATAGTAAAAGCATATCATCGCTAACTTGATTTGTTTTGGATATACTGAGTGTTTTTCAAATTTTGTCAATTTGGTCAGGCACTTGTATCTTGCTTTATATTCGAGATAGAAAAAAATGTAAGGGTAATAGGAAGGTCTCCTTAGAAGTTATAAGAAATACCACATTTAATATATCTATTCTTAATAGTTTCGGAAATATGGTCATTATCCGGATTTTTAAAACTAAACACCCTGTATATTATATTACCGTTGCAAAGATATTTTAAAGAGGATTAAAAAATACCACATTTGATATATTTATCTTTTATAGTTTTGGAAATATGACCATATAAATGCAATAGTAGATATACGTATTAAGATTTGGACGCTCATATTTCCGAAACTGTTGGAAAAATGATTTGAAATGTGGTAAATTTTTTAAGTTCTTTAAAATTTCTTTTTAATGGGGATACAATATACAGGATGTTTTGTTTTAAAAATGCTATTATTTTCTTAATTGAATTCCGGGCGATGGCTATAGTTATTTCCGAAACTATTAAAAATTACAATTACGTATATTAAGTGCGGTATTTTTTACGGCTTTTCAGGATACCATTTTATTGGTGATAAAATATACTGGGTGTTCTATTTTAAAAACCCAACTTGGTGTTATAATTTTAAAATAAAAGTCAATGGAAAAAATGTAGGCACGCCACTGACTACCTAAAAATCCCTAAAATTTTCCTTTTTACATTTTTTCTTATCTCTAATATCAAGCGAGTTACAAGTGCCTAACCAAATTGACAAAATATAAAAACACTCTGTATCTCCAAAACGAATCAAGTTGGCCATAATTTGCTTTTACCATTAAATTTGTTTAAAAATCTGAAATCGAGATTGCGCAATCAGATTTGTTCTATCTTGTTTAGTTTTCGCTGTACCCTGAAAAGTCAACGGAAATGCGCCACCCTGTACATATTTTAACAAAATGTCTGTCCAAACCTAATACTATGAATTTTTCAACAGATGCTCTGAAAGACAGTTGGAAGATAAGCGTGTTATAACAAAAGTATTTCGAAAACAGTGACGAAAGATGATATACGCACTTGTAAAATATAAAATTTGCGGCTTAAAAACCTCAGATATAAATATTATTATCTTATGATTTTAAAAATTAGTCTTAATTGTAATAATCTTTATTACTTAAAAAAGATTAAAGAATATAAAGTAAATCAAAAATAAAGGAAGGTTGAAGCTTTGTGTCTATTATAAAAAAAAGTCTATAAACTAAAGCTCTATTGGACTAAATATTTAATATTGTTCCTATTGAAAAAAACAAGAAAAAAACGATTAAACTTTTAAATATTGTGGAGATAATTTTGAGCACTCTGTATATTTAAATTAGCCTTAACTAATAGAGGGGCATCTTTTGGCCTTCTACAAGCAAATTTAATACTTTCTTGGGTACAGTAATCTTTTCATCGACTTGGAGAATTGTTTTTCTGTATAGATTTTTTTTTATATATAATTTTTTATTTATAATTTTAAGGGTCTAATATTATACAAATGTATAGACAAACATAAAACGTTTCCAAATATGTAAAAATATCCATTTAAAAAAGATTGATCATTTTTCTGTGGAGCAAATTTGAGTATCCTGTACATAAACAAAATATTTAAAATAATTAGACTTTTATCTTTATTTCATAAATGGCTTTGAACGAAATCTCTAACTGCCATAGCCGCACAGTGATTCGAACAATGGACAATAATTCAAAATTGGGAATCAGTATCTTGAAAGAATTAAACACAAAATTTAAACTACATTCTGTTCTGCATATAGAAATACCGAAGTTTAATTTTTGTTTTTACTACTTTATCAGTAAATATATGATAAAGTCTACCCTGAAAAATATGTACATTTTTTCCCCAAATTTTAAGCAGTCTTTACTCTTGTATGGTTGTTCGTTATTAACGTTTAGATATATTATAGTTTAATTCATTCAATATGTCAAATGCTGAGCGAGGTATGTGCCTTTTTAAAATAATTTTCTGGTTTTAGTAAAATTTTATTTAAGAATAGTCATATTTTTTAGAAAACTGTATTTTTCGTAAAAGGTCCCAAAAGGTGCCTTTTAAAATTTAGTGTTGTTTAATATTTAAAACGGTGCTGTAACCAAATATATAAGTCTTTTTGCGCAAAGTTGTGCTTCATCTCTAAATTTTATTTTTTTAGATACTTTGACACAAATAAAAAATAAAGATTTGGTGGATACGTGGATTTTACTGCCTAAAAAAGAAAAAAATAATAATTTGGTTAAAAAGTATTAAAATTAATTAAATTGGGAAACCCGACTAAGACAGCTAGACGAGAAATTCAAAAATCAGTTGATTTTTTGTGGTAAAATGAATTTAAAGTGGCAGAAGAATTTCCGCAAGAAAGAACAGTTTTTTACCAAGGAAAATAAATGGCTTAACTCTAAAATGTATATGAGCAATTCATTAAAAAACATTATAGGAAAACAGCCTAATACAGGTAGAATTTCAACGCAAACAAGCAGTTGCCGTGGTAGACCTAAGGTACCTTTTGGTAAGTCAAGTGAGAAAACTAAAAGAGGCGAATTAAAGAACTGGTGTCTAATTACACCTTAGAAGAACTTTCTTTCGCAGTTCAAGAATCCTCAAAGAAAAGTCAATTTCGGGATAACTTTTATGAGCCTAAAAACAATCATTAACTTTACAAGAAACTCTAGCGTTGTATCTTCAGTTAGATCTTTCTCAAAGAAAATATAATTTGCTCAGGTCGATTATCAGTAACGTGTGTTCGGAATTTTTACCTAGTATTTATAAATTGCGACAGTTTCGAGATAATTTATTACCAAAAAAATTTTTAACTACAGAACAAGGATCTGAAATAAAATACAAGAACTTCTTGATTTTATATTAACATGTATAACAAGTATATTAAAAATAACAGATAAAAAGGAGATAAATAATGGAGACTTGACTCTGACATGTAAATACGGTTTCGATGGAAGCTCCGGACATAGTACCCACAAACAAACATTTACTTTCATAGAAATGACTGATGAGTATTTGTTTTTAGTTGCTATGTGCCCCCTTAAATTGACAGACAAGGAGGGTACTATTTTATGGAGTAATCCTCGCCCTTCTTCAACTTTTTTGTCGCCCAATAAAATTTATTTTTATCAAAGAAAATAAAGATTTAGTAAAAAATGAGAGTTTGAGACTTCTACAGGAAATAAGCAATTTAGAACAAATAATAATTAAAAAATTTCAAATTTAAGGAAAAGTATGTTTTTTTTTAATTTTTAAAAATTACTTTTTCTTTTTACTAGTTTTAAAAATTCATGGGCGTCTTATACAATGACATATTTAATGTGAGGTCAGTTGATGACAAATTTGCAATTTCTATAGATAATTATATGTGTTTTCAGTGCTTTTAAATGTTACTGATTTTTATTTTTTATTCTCTCCTAATTAAAATGCTTTCTAAGACATCTTTTAACTTTGCGATGTAGCTTTATGCATAGGCTACACAATAGTTTTTATTTCATTAAAATCGGTTATGTATTAGAGGAGTAGCGATTTTTGTCCGGATAGCCCATATAATCAAATCAAGTTTTCTTTGCCGCGTCGGATAAAACCACAGAACTGGAAAGAGGTCTTGAAGAACTGATAGAACACGCCTCTGATGGAATACCGCTGCACTGCCCACAGATAAAGGGAATTGTTTTCTTACATGCTCCTTTCAATCCCATTATCGATATGGGCAGTGGTATGGTGGCCGTCGACGTGCGGTGAAGAAAACCCGTCGGTAGGAAAACCTTGAGAGATATCAAACTTTTAATGGAAAACGTTCTTTTTGCCTTTAACCATTAATATCTCGGAAACCGCTGATTACACAAGAAAATAAAGGAGGGTTTTAAAATACTGAATAAATTCTCCACAAAAATCGGCTTTTTTATTTTTATTTTTACGTTAATTTAAAAAAGAGGCTTTTTGTGGGTTTTGGATAATCGGGCGCTAAATTGAAAATATCGAGAATTTTATAGTTTAATATGCCTACGAAAAACCACACAAAGTTTTGATTCAATTCATCGAGCCGTTTTTTTGTTTTATTCGATCGAATTTTTGAAAACGAATTAAAGGATCACGAATTTGACTTTTTCTGAGTGAATAATTGGAATACCCGTTTCTAAGTATCTGTTTTAACAAATGGCATTCGCGAAAAAGGAAAAAACACTCTCGCTCATGCTATTTGTTAAAAAAATTAATTAGAAACTCGTTTGTCCGAATTTTTCAGGAAAAATTAAATGCACTAGGGATAAACTCCCGATAAAAGTGTTTTAATTTAGGGGGAAAATTACAAAATCAAAAAACAAATTTGAAAAATGACGGTTTTTAAAAAAAAAAATTATGACTCCAGATTTCACTCTTTAAAGATTTAAATATATATATATATATATATATATATATATATATATATATATATATATATATATATATATATATATATTTTTTAAACTAATGAAGATAACTATGACAAATCTAGTATTTTTTTTAAAGGTCTTTAAAAGGTCTTTTGTCTGGTGATCTAATATACAGGATGTATTTTTTTTGAAATTTAATTTTTGTGGTAAACCCTGTTTATCTTAAGAGATAAAAAAATCTGATTACTCATTTGTAAACTACAAAACAACATAACAAACAAATATTTTAATTTATTTTTTATAATCAAAAATATTTTTTTTATGGGAGATAATTAAAATTATAACCAGATACTCTGATACTCACATTTTATTGGCTTATTTAAAAATGTGTTTTTCCGTTTAAAATAGAGATACTGATATCAATAAAAAAGGAAATCCTAAGGAAAGATGGGAATTTAAAATCCAATACACTGGTAAAAAATTGTGACATACATAAATTATCTCGACAGGGTGTTCGAAAATTTGATCTGAGATGCAACGTTTGGCTCTCCCTGTATAACAACATGTTCTATGAAACCTTTTGGCAATCCCTATATTAAAATAATAATCTTGATTAAAGAAGCAACAGGACCTAAAGATAATTATTAAAATCTGCCAAGAAACAAAAAATTATTTGTTTTTTTGGTTTTTTTGTCCAGGAGTGTACCTATGTACCCAATTTTATTTTAATATCTTTTATATCTTAAAAACATAAAAGTTATAGGTGTGAGCCAACTAGGTACAACCTATCTCTTAATGATATTTTACAGGATAACTAACATCAATTTTAGGCAAAGAACCAATTCAAGACGGTATTTACCAATCGATTATGTTGACGTTTAAAGAATGGATTATACGTCAAAGTTGTCACCATTTATAACCGCGGTTATAGTTGGTTGAACGTCTAAAACTGATTAGGTTAATAATTTCTGTAAAAATAATATGTTATGACGACAGCACTAAAGTCGGCGAAATCTACCAAAATGCAGAACAATTGAGAGACCTAATTTACGTCCATGCAATCGTATTTAAGGACGTTTTACGGTATGTAAAGGACACTAATAATCAACGGCTATTGGTTTCTTTTTCACCCATTAGTGCTGTTTATTTTTACCGACTATCGCTTACTTACTTCCACATACATGGGTCATCGAATGTCTCTAACTTGAAACATTATTAATAAAAAAACGAATACCGCTTGCGATTTTTTTTGTAATAGCTTTAATTAATAATAATTGAAAACAATCGTAAGAAAAGTATGGTTGTTATCATTAATTTTTAGCTTTTAGTACAGTAAGAACATTTTAAAAGCGCAAATTCGGTACCCTTTGAAAATAATACAAAAAACATAAAAAGGCCGCCTGCAATCGGACTATTTTATATAAAGGCGCAGCTATCCTTTACAGCAACGCGCCGATACACTATGGGATAGAAATCCATTATTTTGGCCAAAAAGCAACTTTGAAATTTTAATGGGTCATGCTGTGTATTTTAAAGTAGATACTCCAAACTACATGTACGCAAATTATAAAAGGATATGACGACTTCTATTGGGGTAATAATAAACTTTAAAATGTATTATAAGTAAACATAAATATGCAACATTTAATTTACTTAGTTTATTATTAGCCTTGTTTACTAAAAAAGTAAAAGAGTTTAAATAATAAGAGCTATTGTTGTGTTTCCGATGCAGTCTCGCGAAGTCTCGCTACTTTTGTCAAATATTTTTTACCTTTTTCTTTATCAGTTTTTTTACTTACAATTCCTACTTTTTGCTACTTCTGAGTGTAAGGACAGATTCAAGATTTTTTTATAATTTACAAGGTTTTCCATTTTAAAAATTAATATATTTTGTCCTACACTGTATATCCTAAAAGATAAAAGCATTCTGATAAAAGATATGGATTCCACAAAATCTACCTCAGAAAACAGTGTTTTTTTAATTTATTTTATACGTTAAAAAATAAAGTTGGGAAGATGTATCTCTATTACGCTTCTAAGAATAATTTAAAATTATTTTTCAGATTTGGATGGACATATTTCCGAAACTAATTGAGACAGACACATCAAATGTAGTAATCTTTTAAAGCATTTTAAAAGATTTTTTTGGTGGTAATATAATATTCAGGGTATTCCATTTTGAAAAAATCATACCTATTGTCGTACCCTGTATATCATGAGATAATAATCATCGGATTACTGATTAGAATACTACCGAATTAACCAAACAAGCTGATATTTTAGTTTATTTTGTACAATAAAAAATAATAATGTTAAGGGTAAATTTATAATAACATATAATAACTTTTAGGTTTCCAAAAGCATTTGTATTAACTTATAATATTTTTTTTTCAATATTTTTCCAGTAAAAAGCACCTCATTTTAAGTTAGATTAGTAAGTTTCAGAATTTTAAACCAAAAAATTAGTTTCTATCCCATAATGCGATGACCAGCCGCATCCACCCGCATATCATAAAAGAAATATAGCAAAGGCGGCCGCGAAGACAACCATGCCGATTTATTTGCTTTAACCTTTTTTGTGATTTTGTTTCTTATCACAGAGCACCGAATTTACATTTATTTAAACTGTTCCTTCTATACAATAAAAACGTTTAACATAAAACAAAATGTAATTTTTACATTTTCATTCAAATGCCGTATTGTTGTATATTTTTAGTTCAGTTTAGTGTAGTTTAAGTTTTTATTAAAAAAACAGGATATTTTTTAAAATCTATTTAAATTTATTTAAATACCAATTTATACGGAACGAATGTTTGTAATTATTTTCTCATGTAAATAAGTTCTATGTAATACTAAGAGTAAACAAATTTGACAACTAATATTACTACTACCCACAAATTTCCTAGTTGTTTTGTTCCGCACGACTAATAGTAAATAAATTGAATAATGATATATCATTTAAACGATTACCAAATATCACGTGGATTTTTGTGATAGTAAAGCATTTCGTAAAATTAGGGTATTTTATATTAAATAAAAAAATAAAAACACATATGTACATATATTTAAGTTGCAATTTTTAAACGTTGGTATACACATTAAAGTAATTTTAAGTAATGTTATTGTTTTGCTGAAATGTTTTAGAGGAATTCATTACACTTAGTTGCACTATAAAAATCTATATTTAGGCTGGCCTTGTATAAATTTAAAACACAATGCATTTATTTTATTTCACTAAGGTTTGTATAATTTAAAAAATAGATTTTTAAGAAACAAAAAGCTTGGATTTCTCTTTCGAACCAAAAAGTATTTTGTTCCTTCTAATTTATACACATTATATGTGTCCCAAATCCGACCTCCCTTGGAATATTGTTCTCATTTCGGGGCATGGCGTCCCCCACAACCCTAAGCATTCTTGATTCTATTCAAAGAAGAGCTATTCGTCTCATTAATGATCCTTCACTTACAGAAAGGTTTCCCAGTTTGCCCATCGTCGGGCTGTGGGGAATTTATCGTTTTTATAGGTACTTCCATGACTTCTGCTCTGAAGAATTGTCCAGTATAGTTCTTCCACTCGCGGTTCCCAACGGAGAAACTCGTGGAGCCGCGCGTATGCATCCCTATACGGTCCATCAGGACAAGCCTCGAACTTCCCACCTCATTCGTTCTTTTATCCCTAGAGTTTCTAGAATGTGGAACCTGCTGCCCGCGGAGGTCTTTCCTTCTACCCCAAATCTTCAAGTGTTTAAGTCCCGTGTCAACAAATTCCCTCTTACCTCGCTTAAGACACCCACGGTACGTTAGTATTTAGGCTTTTAGCCTTCGTGGTTTGTCCAAAGAATAAAAAAAATTGTTAAAATAAGAAGTAGTCCTTATGTTAAAAAATCGTTGTTAAACTTATGGTTATTATTATGACTCTAGGGTAGGGTTGTCATCTGTCCCGATAAAAACAAACTTTTATTCCAAAAAAAATATAAGCATAACAACATTTTTTTATTTAAATCGGCATCTCTGCCACACTACTGGGAGAGATGCCACAGCATTAGCATCTTCAAGAAACGTCCAATTATTATTATGTTTTTTCTTAATTCGAGTCTGTTGAGTAAGTGAGTTCTAACAGATGTTAGAAATTTTATCATATACATGGTGCTAGTAACATGGAGCGATTTTGGGTATTTAAAGCACTGCAACCAAACTACCTTTTGTTGTCGTTTGGTAACCTTCGAAGCATACCACGCAGTGTTCGTGATTTTCATTTTTGTTTTGGCGAATGGCACGTCATCGCCATCGCTCCATTGGCTTTTTTCGCTCTTCTTCTTTTTTTTCAATTTTTATTAGTTTTTGTTTCATGTTTGTCAAGGCAAAACCTCTTCTCTTAAAAATGCGGCAACTGTCCTCTTTGTTGGAAGAGATGTCACGCGAGCTTATAAAGGTTATAAATTTAAAACGCATTAAAATACATATCGTCAGCAATATGACCAAGTGGCCTCACTCAAAAATAGGAAAATTGACTAGAGCCGATATTATTGCTTAAAAAAGATGCTCCCTAATATCGGTAATTCGCAATAACTAGATTTTGATAGCTTTCAAGTTATATAAATATAATATCTAACTTATATTATTTGACTAAGAAAATCTCCAAATATTGGAACAAACTTAAGAATATGAACTAAAATTACCACGTTGCAAAGAAACACACTAATTAGAACAGTTCATAAATTTTACAAAGATCTAATCTTGCCTATTTAAATTCGAGGATAGCCAGGAATATTTTAAAAAACCAGCCCGATTTTATAACTGTTATCGATCAACTCTTATCTTGGGTATACTTAATTGCTTCCTTTATGCCGTAATTATCCAAATACGACAAGAGCGGCAACTATTCCGCCGCGACGACTCTCCCGCATTTACCCGATTTGACATAATGCTTAAAACCTAATATGTTTATTATATTTTTAAAAAATGTTTTTTTTTAATATAACTTAATTTGTATGCTTCATAGGTAACCTACATTTAGATACGCAGGGGCAAGAAGCATTAATCGGATTTTTACGACCTCGCGCAGTGGGTGGACGAACATGCGTACTTAAAAGCCGTGGCAAAATACAAACACCGGCACCCCGTACCCTTCGTCCGCGGTCTGACCGTAACGCTCATTAGCTACCGTACTTCGAACAGAACCAGGACGCCGTCAACAAATTCTTTCCTATAATGCGGATAGTTTGTTTGTCGCCGGGTGCGTTTACTCTCAACTGGCTTGCGCACAAACCGGTTTTTTTGCCCATGAAATGTAACTTTTGTTTCGCGCAGCTTATAACATTGGCGATTCATCGAGATCAGTGGTATGTCTGGACCCATTTAGGTTGGGTTTCTCGTTGAGAAGGAATTTCTTTAACAGATTTGATTTTTTTTACATTTAATAAACTCAGGGTGATTTGAAATAATTTGTAAAAATTATAACGACAAAAACCCTAAAAGTAACTTTTTTCAAATGGATACCCTTTTCCTTTGTTACCTGTTGACGGTAGAACTCTTAAAATATTTAAGTCGTATGCCCCCACTGATTTTATAATGTTCTCAAATTTTTAAAAATTTCCAAGGTGTGCTTTTCAAGAAATCGACCGCATCAGTTCCTCGTGAAAGACCCTTTATAGATCGAACGCTGCGGGCTCTGCTCCTTCTTATCTCAAAAATGTGACGACGGTTGAGCGTATAAAAAAATATTAAGCGCCAAAAGTGTAACAAACTTTACGCGTTACAGATTTAATAATAAGTGCTCATATTATAAGAACCACAGAAACAGATATAAACACGAACAACCAAAACAGCCAAAAGGAAGGTGTATAAGAGTTTTGAGCGTTTCTAAGTAAAACGCTGATATGACTGGGATATAAACTCGGGTGTACTCGAGTGTCTAGACGGTGCCGGTGATCGGATAATAACAAAATTATGAATTTCTGATTGTTGAGTTGCTAGACAAAGATGAACGAGTTGCTAGAAAAACATTGTTGAGTTTTTAGACGGTAAAAACGAATGCTTTATACCATTTTTTTGGTTTGGCTTTATTTTGCTGTTAAATCCCGTTTATTTTAATAAGGGAATGACTCCTGCACGGTCATAACGTGTCAATTTTGTTTATACCTGCACGGTCTGTTTCTATTTAGGAATGAACGAAAGCAAGAATTGACACAATTCTTAAGTTAATTTTAAAATATGTATAAGTCTAAGATTTAATTAAGAAATTATTAAAAAACACGGTTTTTACTAACCAGAACTAACCAGAGGGTTATGGTTAGTAAACATATACTTTATCTTCGGTAGAAAATAATTTAGCCCGATATTATTTTTAACGTAAAACACATTAAGCGTATCCTTTTTCCCTTAACAGCAAGAAATCGTCTGGGCTGGATGGCATACCAGCAATCGTTTTAAAAAAATGTTCTCCAGAACTTGCACCAATCTTAACTCGGCTATTTCGAATTTCTTACAGCACAGGTATCTTTCCGGAAAGCTGGAAAGCTGCACGTGTTCAACCTATTCCCAAGAAAGGATCTAAATCTCTTCCATCTAACTATAGACCAATTTCAATTCTCTCAGTTCTTTGCAAAGTAATGGAAAAACTAATTAATTCACAAATTCTTAAGTACTCAGAAAAACACAAAATTTTGCATGACAGGCAGTATGGATTTCGCCACAAAAGATCTACAGCAGATCTTCTTTCCTTCGTATCATACTGCTGGAATAAGTCTCTTGAGTTTCTAGGTGAGTCCCAGATCGTTGCTCTTGATATATCCAAAGCTTTTGACCAGGTCTGGCATGCCGCACTTCTTAATAAACTTCCCTCCTATGGTCTTTCAACTAAACTCTGTACTTGGCTCTCTAGTTATCTATCTGATCGTCGTATATCAGTTATTGTGGGCGGCCATTCTTCAAGCTTTCACCAAGTAAATGCTGGAGTCCCTCAGGGCTCAGTTCTGGCACCAACATTGTTTCTTCTTCACATCAACGACCTTCTCGCGTCCACAACTAATTCCATTCATAGTTTCGCCGACGATAGTACCCTTCACTCTAGTTTTCAGGTTCCTAAACCCATTACTAAACCTGACTTGGAAAACAAACGCAGAGCGATGCAGATATCTCTTTCCCAGGATCTTAATTTAATATTGGATTGGGGCGCTAAAAATCTCGTCCATTTTAATGCATCCAAAACACAATCATGTTCCTTGTCGCGAAAAGAGTCATCAAATACTCATCCTCTACTTATGAGCGGCCAAGTTTTACAGAGCAAAGACACCTTTAATCTTGTGGGCGTCACATTTGAAAGTAACCTTAACTGGCATAAACACATTGTATCTATAGCCACGTCAGCTTCAAAAAAGCTTGGATTTCTCTTTCGAGCCAAAAAGTATTTTTCCGCTTCTAATTTATACACTTTATATGTGTCCCAAATCCGACCTCCCTTGGAATATTGTTCTCATATCTGGGGCATGGCGTCCCCCACAACCCTAAGCATTCTTGATTCTATTCAAAGAAGAGCTATTCGTCTCATTAATGATCCTTCACTTACAGAAAGGCTTCCCTCTCTTGCATATCGTCGGGCTGTGGGGGATTTATCGCTTTTTATAGGTACGTCCATGGTTTCTGCTCTGAAGAATTGTCCAGTATAGTTCCTCCACTTACGGTTCCCCAAATCTTCAAGTATTTAAGTCCCGTGTCAACAAACTCCCTCACACCTCGCTTAAGACACCCACGGTACGTTAGTATTTAGGCTTTTAGCCTTCGTGGTTTGTCCAGAGATAAAAAAAAATTGACCGTAAAATTTGAGATGTTGGGTTTTTACCTGTCTGTAATGAGGTCTAGGAACTCAATCATCCTCACTAGCGTACCCACGGAGTGTCTCGGTCTGCCCCGGGCCCCCAGTTAGAGAGGACCCCAAATGGGGTCTTCGTACGAAATAAGGTACATAAATATTAGGTTTTGGAGCATTGTTGTGAGGGCTTTTTATTATTTTTCAGTAGTAAAATACAAAAAAGGGGGCCCCAATCTTGGTAAAGTATATCATGTTACGTTCTCACTCATCATCTCTCTAGCTCTCGAGTACACCGATAAACTCTTATATCAAACAACTTAATTTATTACGGTTGGTGGATGTACGATTCTTTCATTTTAACGCCATAAATCTTCTCAATTCCTCTCTCTATGCGTCCTGATATTTATCCAAGTCTCGAAAGTGAAAAGCTTACTCACACCATCATCCCATAAATTATTTTAATATTTTGGATGTTCGGACACCTGCCAAGTCCTACGCTCCGTTTTCATTAAATTTAATTTCACTTTTAAATATGTTGTCATTTATTTTACGTTCGTTGGTTTCGCTAATATTTACGTTCCGCATCAGCCTTCATGACTTTTCCGAAAATATATTTAAACTGTATGTATCACTTTCAAAATAGAAAGGTTTAAGGTTGTTAAATAAAAAATGGAAAATGATTAGTATGAAGTTCTCCCAATCTACAGTGTGTCCCAGGATAGGTGATACAAGAGGACAAATGGACCAAAAATTTTGGAATTTCTTAAACGTCTCTTTGGGTAAACTGGTCGCAAGATCCAAAACTAATAAATACAAAATTTTACTTCAATTGATAATATACAGGGCGAGTTATAACTAAAAATATGAAAAATGACCAAGAATAAAGTACCCTTATTTTTAAAAATAGAACAAAATTGTATAAGTAAATGTTGTAGAGAAATTGTTTCATAAACTTAAAAGTCAAACAATTAAAGTCGAAAACAATATTTGGTCAACTTTTTACATATGCATTAACAGTTTTTTAAATACTTGGCTTAAGGCAGCGGATTTTTAAAAATTAATATATTTTCTTTTAAATTTTGGTTCTTCTTGCCCATTATTTACGTTGTAAAGGCGGAATGAAAAAAATTGACAATTACATATTTTTTTAACTCTAATGCTTTAACTTCAAATTTTGACATAAAATTTAATTCTCTACAACATTTACTTATACCAATTTTGTTCTATTTTTAAAAATAAAAGTAGTGAAATCCTGCGCATTTTTCATATTATTGGTTATAACTCTTGCCCTGTATAATAGCAATTGAAGTCAAATTTTGTATTTATTAGTTTTGGACCATGCGACCACTTTCTCTAAAATTCTATTTTAAATTCATAAATTTTTTGGTCCTTTTGTTCTTGGACACACTGTATATATTTAATACGCGAAAGTCAAAGAATTCCGAGACTTTGTTATAGAGTTCTACTGCACGGATTTACATGTGATCTTTTTATAATCCTCTGAGACCTGTCAGCACTATTTTTTAATGTTTTAAAACCTATTTTTTCTAATTATTTATATATATATATATATATATATATATATATATATATATATATATATATATATATATATACATAATATATTACAGGGTGTTTCTAAACAAGTGCAAAAAATTTTTATTAGGTGGTTTCTTGTTAAAAATAAAGTGTAATTTCCCTTATAAACATAGGGCCAAAGAGTCAAACAATTAGGAGATATCGCAAAAATAAAAGAAATGTCTTTATTCTTAATCTTAAAAACAAAAAGATCATTTTGTTAAAAACTACCTCCTTCTTAATGTCAAATTAAAAAATATAACAAGATGCATAATAGGTGACAGAAAAAAAATTAAATCGTTAATTTAACGAAAAAAATACAGGAGTTGGAAAAGTTTCTAAATACATCAGGCTATTTAAATTTATATTTTTCGAGGTTATTGCGTAAGTCCTCTGTTTTAAATTTGATTAGAAAAACGATAGAGGTAGTCTGTTTCCATCACTTCCATTGTTTCTAAAAGAGTGCAAGAATATTCACAAGGTGTATTTTTATAATATCAATAATTTCGCACAATTTTATTATTCTGTGGTATTTCAGATAAAAAATTAAAAATATTTGTTTTTTGGTATTTTTTACCGCCATTTCTCCCTAATGGTTATCTTTCTTTGACCCCATGTTTATAAAGCAAACCCCCTTATTTTGAACAACCATCATTCAAATTTTTCCCATTTGTTTCAAACACACCCTGTTTACGCATATTTAAAAGCGAAGTCGGCAACCAGTGTTACATCAAACCAAGGTCGATAAATTGAGCAGGGAGTATTCAGTTTCCATTTAAGCCCATGTCGTCAATCAGTGATACATCAAACCAAGGATGGTAAATTTGACAGGAGTGCCTCAGTTCATATAAGGCTATTATTCACGTAATTTTGTAACGAAATTGTTTCCATATTTCTTTGTTGACAGTAATTGTTTTGATAGTTTTTTTTATGTTTCTCGTGTTATTTTTTGTTTTTTAGCCATTGTAACTTTCGTGCTATAGTTTAAATTTTACTGTTTATAGTTAAATTAAGCCGTGTTAATATAGGTTGCAAACAGGGATATTTGATTTTGGTATTCTACTTGGTTTGTGTGGTTTGCAGATGACTTCCGATGTGCCATATAAATTTTATTTATTTTAGAATTTTAAAAAATGCTTGCCTTTGATATCAGTAATTGAAAATTTTTAGGCAAATCAGAGTCAGTATATTTTAAACTAACATAGTTGGTAGTAGCTTGGCTGTGGTCTAAGCTACTATGGGGCTGAGGCGGGATAGTGCCCCGGGTCCTTTTGTGTTTGTGCTTAGAACGTCTAAATTTTATATACTTTAGTTGGTGCTCTACTTAATTTTGCCGCAGGCCCGTTCCCAAATTTGCTACTGCCAATGTATCCTCGGCAATTCTTGCAACTTTGTGAACAAAGCACTTGTCTCGGCCTGGCACCTAAAATTAAAAAAAAAGGTAGTTCCCTCCCCTAACAAGTTGCAAATGCTGCAGCAAGTGACTTCTCAGCCCTGGGAAATATTGCATGCAGCTTGATCGCGCAAGACATGCATTATTCGAGCATGATGTACGATACACGCGCGCTATTTAAACATGCATGACATGTTGCGTACCAAATGATGGTAACATTGGTGGACAATCCGCTCTCGGATGCAAAAACAAGTCATAGGATGCTCATAATGAGTCAGCCGCCGTTTATTTTTGAGTTGGTTGCGTTCCATCCTTCTAATTGTATATAACCCCACAAGCGCCCGCCGAAAATTTGACGTTTGGCTCAATCTAGTTTTCACTCTAATCAGTCCGTATATCACAGAGTTTCATGTATAAGCGCCCACCGTGCATAGGTGGCCGCAAACATCCTGACCATGCTTATAATCGGACGATGTGACAGATTTTCCGAAGGTTGATTGACATAATATATGTATGACGCGTCGCGGTCATAAAAACTCTATGATCATTTGACCCAATCGTATCTGAGAATCGTGTTGATTATGTAAAGAATGTTGCTAAAATGGAGAAAACCTGAAAATCACCTAGTAGGTCCGAGATGGAGCGCAATTGCCATGACCTGTTTTGAATATAGTTGTTTTCTCAAAAACAAAATAGATATCAAAAGTCTTATATTAGGTTTTTAATGTTCTTTATGGTAGGTTTACATCTGACATTTATTGCATGATAATTTATGTCAGACAGAAATTCTGGCTAATGTAAACGGTCAAAAATTTATTCTATTCTATTCTATTTTCGGTTTTTGGCTTTCACACGTAATGTATTCAGCCATCGTCAAGTGGTTGTGGTCAAAAATTTATGTCCGATAGAAATTTTTTATTGTTTACATTAGCCAGAATTTCTGCCTGACATAAATATCATGCAATAAATGTCAGATGTAAACTTACCATTACGTTTCTCGAGATACCTTAAAAAGCATCGAAAATAACAACACTCTGTATTGGTAACCGATGTGATCTGGACGCCAAAGACGTTGACTGGATGGCCATTGCAGGACCTTCTGAAAAAAAACAAAAAGGAAAGCCCCTGGTTACAAAATACATTTTAAAAATTAATTTTATTTTAGCATTTTCACAAAATAAATAAAAAAAAATTTAACATGACAAGTCTAAAAATACAGTTGTAGTAAAAATCAACAAAATTTGTTTGTCGAATTGTTTTAAATTTACATTAAATTAAAAAAATTACGGTTTTATAGTAGTAACAAGTGCATATTTTTTTACGAATGGGAAGTTTGACAGCACGAGCCTTTAGGCGAGTGTGGCATTTTCCATGAGTAAGAAAAAAACACTTTATGCATGTGTTATATACTATATTTGTTTCCACGACCGTATAAAAATTTCTCAAACTACCATTTTATACATGTTTTATTTATCTAAACTCATTAATTTTAATTTTTGCAGCACAACCATGATATTGCAACAAAAATCATAGCCTTCTTATTTTTAAGAGACAATTATCCTCTTAATTATACATTTATTATTTAATTTTAGACAATTATTGTATCTACTTACTTTTGTGAAACAATACTAAACATTATAATTTCTTTTCAATTTCTTAGTCATTCAAATTGATTATTACTATTAATTTCCAATAATTTCTATTAAATTTATTTGCAAACCGTCGAATCTTAAAACTTGTGACACTTGAACTAATAGAATTAATGACGAAATCAAAGGTAACTTGACCGTTTGGTTCAGGTGATGTCGCGTTTACTGTTAGATTGCATAAATTGATATTTTTTAAGTTTATTGTAGTAGGCACTGAAACAAAACACTAATTCAAAGTGTGGAAAAATCTTCGAAGTGTTAAAAAAGTTACTTTTTTGAACACTTCACGTAGTTTACTAGAATGGAGTAGTTTACCTTTATGTTAACGATTTAAAAACCCCATTTTTTTAACAGGTCTTGAAAATAAATTATTTTATTTTTTGTTTAAGCCATTGTAATATTATTGTTGTTATTGTTAATATAAACAATTTTTTGCATGAGTTAATTAAAACAGAGTTAAGTAAGTACCTGAATTGACAAGCTAAAATTTAATCGTCACGGTTCGCATCGCTTTTATAAAAGGTGACTGAGAAGATTTTAAATGCCGTTTTAACACCCTTAATAACGTTACGCCAATTTGCACTGGTGTGTGATGGTGTAATAAACTCTTATTACCTCATTTAACCTGAAACATAGACTTGTCTACGGTTTCGCATTAACAGCCATTATAAACTAAGAGTTGTGTGAAAATATCTAGGTACTTATTAAAATTCTTTGGTTACAGTTACGATAATTTATATGTATATATTTGTTAAATTTTGAGATATTTATTGTTTTTAAATCAATTAGCTTCGCTTGCGATTTGTTACCAAAAGAACAGGTCATCACAATTTCTTCGCCAATATAAAATATTTGATACAGTTTGTTGGTATAGATGGAGATTAGGATTTAAGAAAATATTTAATAACTTGCAAGCTCCAGAATTGTCAGTTAATTTTGAAAACCCAGTTAGCGATTACGTTGAGATTTACTCACTGTGGTAGATAATATTTTTAAATGACTATATCTAAAAACTGGCACATCGGACCTACACCAAATTTATACCAGATACTAGTGGCCATAAAAAGGCGTCCATAAATTAGGTGAGGGATTTTAGGAGAAGAGTGGGTCGAGTTGAATCCACCAAGTCTCACCGTGGAGGTTCTCTGCAAATTTCATGTTTATTTTTCACAGGTAGATTTATGCTGGTCCCACTTTTTGGGTCGAGGCCCTTTTTTTTGCTCTTCAAAAGTATTTCAACACATAAACATATTACATATGGAAATCTTACGTGAGATTGGGGGACGGGAATGGGGCGGTTGAGGCAAATTTCACCAAACCTTACCAGGGAAAGGGGGAGTCGAAAAATTTAAAAAAAACGCCTTACGTAATTAATATACGTCCCATAAAAGAAACCTTTGGTGAAGAAAATTTTAATTTTTAAATTTGCGATTACCCTCCCTCCCCTTCTACAGAAAATATCGAAGTTTTAAAAGCAAATCCCTTTTTTGTATTTTTTTTGTTAAATAAATGAAATTTCAAGGACAAAAACATTATTTTAAAAAAATATCTATAGTTTTTAAAGGGCAGTTAAAATTTTTTACTCCACAATTTTTTATGCAAAATTTTCATATGCCTCTAATTATTGGAAAAAGCGAAATTTAGAACTTGTCGACAAAATTTAATTTAAGTTACAAAAAAAGTACAAAGGATTCGCTTTTAAAACTTCTTTTTTTTCTGGGATAGGGGGTAATAAAAAATAACCCTTTTTTCGCACATTTTAAAATTAAAATTTATAAATCTAGTGTGGGTCTCATGTCCCACTTTTTAAGATATAGTCACTTAAAACTATTATCTGTGGCAGTGGATTTACTTGTTGTTGGGCGTAAAGTCACCTATTTTCATCTGAGTGTTAAATTTTGACATTTTTTCGCGGGGGAGGGGGTCGTAAAGTAAACAAAATATTTTTTTACCCTCAACAAAGTTGAAGAGCAAAAAAATGTCTTCAGGTACAAACTTACCAATTACTTACTTTATGGTTTTCTTGACGATTGTGTATACCTGTAAATTGGTATACTTAAATATTATATTTATAGATTCTTATACATTTACACCACATTTCTCTGGGGGATTGCTCGGGGAATTCCCTCTCCTTCTCAAGGATTATTTCTTGAATTTAACACTGTTTTATCTTTGGCATAGCTTTTTATTTATTAATTTATTTTAATTTAGAAAAATATATTTTTTTCAAAACAGTTTGTCTAAACATGATTGCAAAGGAATTATATTTTTTTATCATGAATTTTATAAGCCCTGTTTAATGTTTTTTTTTGTTTCAGGTAATGGATATAGTTTAAATTTGACACTGTATGTTTCAGTGATTCATTGGTAACTGGATAGTAAGTATAGACAATAAATTATTTAGTGATTTTATGTTAGAATTTATTATTTAGGCTCTAGACTGCATTGGGCGCTAGCAGGATAACTTTCAGGGGGATGCAACAAATTTAAAAATTTTAAAAAGCAGCAAGGAAAAAAACCACCTCAGAATACCTACTATTTCATTGCAAAAAAATTAGAATAGTAAAAAAAAGTAATCGCCTAACAAAACGTACTTTTTTAAGGCCTTTAATAGCTAAACCATACATTTGCTGTCGGTTTGTACTACCGCGGGTATTTCATTAATTTTTAAACTACACTACACAGGGTGTTAAAAAATATATTTTTTAACTTTTTAACACCCTGTAGTTCAAAAACTAAGACGTTTAGGACAAATTTTTTATGAAGTTTTTTTTTATTAAAAAAGGTGTTTTTTTACTAAAGTATCGTACGTATCGATACGAAATGACCATGCCGAGAATTGGTTTTTATTTATTTACGCGAAAACCGTACTTCAAATAAAAAAGTTAAGAGGTCAAATTTGTTCCAAATCTAATGAGAAGTAAAAAAATATTTTTGTTTTAGAAAAATGCAGTGGCGATCCATTTTTTTATTAAAAACTATTAACCTTAAACTCCTCATGGACGACACTGGTAAAAATTATTTTTTTCTTGTATGTCAAAAAATATGTTTTGGTGCATAGAAGGCGTCCCCCAATTTTTTTTAAATATCTCCATTGGTATAAAAGTTATTACGAAAAACAATACATTTTTTAAATTTTTAACACCCTGTAGTTCAAAAACTAAGACGTTTAGGACATTGTTTATATGAAGTTTTTTTCATATTTTTTATTTAGCCCTGAAAATTTGTCGAATAAGTTGTGAAACAACCTGTAGAATAATAAAAATGTGTGAACAAAAATGAATGTTAAAAATATCTAGGCACTGTATGTAAAATAACCGACAGTTCTCGTTTGAAGTTCTTTCGATTTTCTCTTACGGCCAAAAAACCCTTACTGCCTTTTCACCTTAGCGGAAGACCGGAATCCGGGTGACGTCTGACGCTATCGAAGTGCATAGAGTCTTTAAGACCTATCACACGTTGAGAACGCGGAAAGTCGGCAGTGCGTGTGAAAGGTTTCATAAGACTCCACACACATAGCGTCGGTACGCCGCCCGAATTCTCGTCTTCCGCTAATGGGAAAAGGCAGTTAGGTCTTAAGTGGCAGAAGGTTTGTTTAGTCTGAAATTGATACCATAGGCATTGCGCCATTCTTAAGCTTTAAAAATACAGTGTATTATGGAAAAATAACATACAAATTAATTTAAACCGAACAACAGCCCACTACCGATTAATTTATTACTTACTAAGATGGTATCGATGTTGCGCAGTTCTAACAAAACAATTTATTCATTGTTTACTTTTAACATAGGTACATGCTAACTTTATTTTTTTGTTATTATAATACTTGCCCAATTTTGTTTTCAAAGAAGTTTGTGTACAGGCAAGTTTAATCAAGATAAGTACATAAAAAGCTCAGGTATGTTAATTGTGATTGTTAAACGTATCGGTATACAGGAATGCAAAGCATTACCGTTCGTTACAATCTTTATTAATCAGTTATAAATTTACAATATATATAAAGAATAACAAAAATTCGATTTTATAAAATAAACTATTCAGCAAAACTAAAGAAATTTTCGATTCTACTTTTTTAGCACTGGCTAAAATATGATGAAGAAGAAACCGCGGAAAATGCTAATAAATTTGTTGTTACCGGCGGTTGTTACTTATTTTATCTGTAGATGCCGCGGTCCGGCGGTTTTGCTTATAAAAACTATTAAAACCGCCAAATAATAGTTATAGTCAATCTGACCTTTATAAATATTTGTTTTGCTGTGCTGTAAACATTTCGATTTTTGTTTTGTTTTATTGTTTAATAATATAGTTTATAGCACCCTTTGGAAAAACAAATTGGAGTAGTATAGCGGGATGGGGAAAGGCAAATCAAACTACTGTTGTATTTATCCTAACGTTTCGTGGCTGCAGTTTCACTTATGTCAAGGGCCTCTAATTAAAAAGACACATTAGAAAACTTTTTTCTCACATAGTCCCTATATTCAACACCAAAAACACTTTTAAAAACATATTGCCAGGAAGGAATGGCGAGAGAATAACTTATCAGGACGTCATCGTCAGCATAAAAGTCAGAAATTAGATATAACTTAAAATTCTTAAAAAGTGGAAAATTATTTGTCTGAAAATTAAATTATGAAGAATAAAAATGAAAATAAGAAAAAATGTATAATAAATTATCAAGAAAAAATATAGAAACGAAAAAAGTTAGTGACCTATCCGAAATTCGAACTCGGATCCTGTGGCTTACGTATCAACACTCTTAACCCTGTAGCTATTGGGTCATGTGAATAAAAGGAGCAAATGCTTTTGCTTATAAGTATAAGCAAATGCTCATGATATAGAAGGATTTACATACTTTAAACGTATAAATAAGAGTCGAGCATTTGCTTACATAGTGCAAGTATTTACTTATAGAGAGTGTTGCTACTGAATAGCAGCATCACTATAGCAAAAATATACATAATACTCGCCAATGCGAAAGCCAAACTCGTTACATAACTAATATTTACATACTTCAGGATTATACCAAAAAAGGTGCATTTGTAGTATTGCAATTAAACTTTTAAACAAGGCGGTCTACATAGCAGGAAAGGTTTCGAAGCAGACGTTTATCTTATCTTGACCTAGTGTTTAATACACTGAAACTCATTTGATAGAATCGAGCTGGCGCGACGTGTATACATTTAAATTACGATACTAAATCAGACATAATAGGCTGGTGAGAGAGGAATGGCTATAGAAATTTCCCTAATTTTTTCGGATTAGTTTATTTATTTTCTTGATGCTTAATTGGGGGCAGTGGGACACCTCGCGAGGCCCCAGTGAGGAGAATCGCGCTCCTTGCCAGCGGCATCGGGAGCATTGCCCAACCAAGGCCAAGGCTGATTTCGTCTTATGCGATGTAAACAGTGGAACAATCTCCATCACAATATGGGTTCCTGATCTATGTTTGTTAGTGCTATTTACTGCAGATTATTATTGTGTGGTATTTTATTATGTTGAATGTTTTCGTAGTATACGGATATAAATAAATGTGTCTAATAATATGTTAAAGGTTTATTTATTTACTGTTGTAATTAATTATTGGGTTACTGCAGATTGTATCCAAGTCACCTGTTGTGCATGTTTTATCTAAATAAAAGAACGATCTATACACTAGCGAGTGGGGGGGGACAGACGCGGCGGGTTTTGAAATTTTATATGGGTGCCATGTGTCAAAAACTTTTTAAAGAGCAAAAAAAGATCCTTACCCACATACATTTTACTTATTCCATTTCTTCTTGCCTGATAGCAGAAAATTTTAAACAGTTTTGAAAGACAAACAAAAAAAATCAAAATTGTTCTTTTCTCATATGGGTGCATTATTGGGTTTGTCTTTCCCAAAACTGTTTAAAATTTTCTGCTGGGTAAAGACCTTTTTCTTTTCCTCTTTAGAATTTTTTTGACACAAGGGGCTTCCAAAAAGAGGGTTTTTTAATATAGTGAGGAAGGAGCCCCCGTTTGGAAGTAAGGGCCTTTTTTTTTGGTTGTCAAGTTTTTTGTACAAACAAAAAGGACAGAAAGGAGGACCCCGACATTAAAAAAGTATATCATGGTACAGTGAAAGGGCTTCATAATGGGATGTGCTTTCCAAAATTTTTTTCACAGAAAAATCATTTACTAAAATGGCATACCATGGGATCCGACTTTTCTTGCCGCCCCGACCCCAACACCTCTAGCTACGCCACTGGACCTATAGAAAGAGTTACAATTTTTTTGTTCAATCAGTTTTGTTTGTCTCCATTAAGGACGTTCCCAAAAAATCACTTTTCTTAGTATTTTGTAAAACTTTAAACACACATACTTATAGGGGTCCTTCATACATAGGATTTTTTTTAATAGACCTTGTGGGAGCAAATTTCGGAGATATATAGGCTTTTAAAATTTGCATATTTAACATGTGAGTCCTATCCTGACGGACGTTTTAGGGCACGTTTAATTAAATATCATTCTAACTTTTCTTACAATTTTTGCCAAAAACAGAGAATCAACATAGAGTAAGGAAATTATAAGAGTTATCATGGAATAGCACGATTTTAAGGACAGGTCATGCGAAAACTCCCAATATACTTTTATTCGTTTCTCGTTGAAATACCGCCAGTTAGTCATTTCAGTACGCTTACGTGTCTCCCCACCGCTGATGTTACACGAGGCGAGGCTTCGACCGACGCATTTAAAGTGTAAACTGAAAAATGACAAGCCTGCCGCCAAGCCTGCCGCAAAGCGGTACGAAAATTTTAGCATGCCATAGGTTTCTCTTATCTGTAGGTATGTTACTTTATGGAATCAATAATTGAAGATATAACAAACGATTTTCTTTAAAAAAACACATTGCAGAGAGCGGTACTCTTATACGAGGGTAGCTCAAAAAATGTGAATTTTGCTTAAAAGAAAATGTCAGTATTTTTGCAATATAGAAAATTTTTGTATAAAACAATGTTTTTAAATTATAAATAGCCTTTAAATATGTGGCTTTGTTTGTTTATTGTTTTATTGAAAGGTAAAAATGAAAAACCCAAGAAAACGTTTTTTCTACTTTTCTCGAAAATTTTTTGAGGTTAGAGGGTAAAACTAGTTATCACATAAGTTGTAGTTTGTTTTTTTAATGTCGACACAACTTTTACCTTTAACCTTTTTTTAGTGGGAGTTATTGTTTACCTTGAAATTGCAAAAAAATACCCTCTAAAATTACCCCATCCCCTCCCCCTTCACCCCCTAACGCAATGTTTTGCCCCGGAAGTGTTTTTCTTACATAGTTAGGATGCACTTAACAAAACTCCACCATTAGTTTGCTGTAAGGCGCAATTTTTTGTAATCAGGTATTCCCGTCTGGACTAATAGTAATTTTACCACTTATTTTTTTTCAAACAAGTCAGCCATTCTTTAATTACGAAGTCAATATTGTAAATTATTTAGCATTAAATATATAACCCTCGAAAACTTTTTTAAAACAAATATACTTCCTACAATAGGAAGAGAAAGAAATGTATACTAAGATGTCTCGACGCCTCTAGAGACTGTGATGGTCGCAGTACTCCTGGGGAGAGCGAACACTATAAAGGCCAGACCCAAACAGAATTATAGGGATCAGCCACCGGCCACGGACCCCGGTATTTCGAGTTAATTTTTCAGGAAACTACTTAACCGAATTCAAAGGACTAAAAACCTTTTAAGATTACTTTTACCCCCTTTCCATTTTAACTTATTGTTGTTTGTGTTGGAAATGAGGGACAACCTAAGCAAGTAAATTTAGTAAATTTTGTCACCAAAGTTGACGTGTTTCAGGATGTTTTTATACAGGAACAAATACCGGAACTATACGGGGTGTCTCGTTTTAATTGGAATGCAGTATACAGGGTGTACCAACTTTATTCAGATACACTCTTTATAGTTATAGTACTAATTATTCATACAAGGTGTCTTAAAAATATATTTTTATTAGCAAGTAGGTTTTTAAATGGAACACCTATATATTTTACCAAATTTGAATCTGTATTAAATTCCACATAAAAATATATAAAACACTATACGTCAATTATTGCAGGTTTTGAGATATCAGCAGTATGTTGATATACTCATTAACAATTAAAAGTAAAGAAAGAAAAATAATAATTTGGTTTAGTGTTATTAAATAATTCTGTCACTGTCGTGGGAAAAATATAACAAGTAATTAATTGCCCTCCATTGTAAGAACTATTAAAAGGTTTGTCAGCAAATTAGTTTATTTAAGACATATTTACCAAATTGCATTCAAAAACAATAATATGTCAATTATGGCTGGCTTTAGAGTTAGGTTAGTAAATATGTATCTAAAATAAAGCAAATGGCTGACTTACCTACAGTAGTTGTGACAACGAAAGGTAATTAAT